>JANHFM010004545.1:74372-85811 GCA_032468115.1 Grayia smithii
TGCTGAAAGCGCCACTTTAAAGGGTTTGAGGGGCGAGTGGGAGGAGAGAAGGCGACAGGCTCTTCACAGTTCTCGTTTCGGACCCTACGACTGAAACTGGTAGAGAAGGAATAACGAAACGTTTGGATCCGACCATTTGGTAGAAGCTGTGGTCCTTAGAAACCGATGGAAATATACGTGACTCTCTAGGGAAACGAGTAACCTCTCCCGCCTACAAAATCTTCCGCGATTAAAATTATACACAAATCAGTACGCCGAGAGTTACATCCGAAGAGGCGTTTTTTCAAACGTCTTTCATCGCCGGCTGGTCTGCGTGATTTCTCTTTATGCGTTACTTTCTTAACCCGCCTGTCCTTCGAAGTATTCAGAGCAACTCCTCAGCTCACTACGGCCCTCTGGAGAAGGCGAACGAGAGCAAATGGCATGCCCGAGCCTTATACAAACACAAGCTTAATAGCTAAATGGAGGAATTCATGAAGTTTCTCACCCAACCTACAGCAGGGGCTGGTTCATGGTTTGAGGTGCGCTGGAAACAAGTTTCTTTCAAGTGGATTCCTGGATCCCTTTTTGATCCATGGCAGTCCAGGAAGATTTCCCTCACAAGAAGTGGGCTGAGCCCCTGAAGGAATAGCAAATTTTCGACTACGCCTGGCAAGGCAACTTTGAATGGATGGAAAAGAAAAGGTGGAGAGGAGAAGTGAATTTAAACAGGGTTAATTTCAGATAGGCATCACTTAGCTTAAGAAGTTCCACAGAATTTGCAACTGTGTGGTATAATGCTTTCTGCAATGTTGGCACTGATGTACACAGTGTAAATTCAACAGAATTGAGTTTTTGCTGCTAGAGGAAAGTAATGCTTTATATCTGGGGGTAAATGATGCTTTGAGAATGGAAGTGTGAATGCATCCAAACCAAACAAAATAATGCACTGCATAAGTTTTTGTGATCACAATTATAACAAAATTAATAGATTAGGTTGTAATTAATACCTAGCCACTAGACATGCATTTGCACAATTAGATATGTTCCATTAAACTCAAAAATACATCCTATTGCAGGATATCCGAAGTTACCTGTTGCTCATTATCAAGATCACAATTGATGTTACTCTTGCAGTAGATATATTGAATGTCCAAAAGCCATATGGTATTTGCTGTTAATAATTTGAGAATTTAAAGAAACTATAAGATTTATAAAACATTTGCTTAGAAAAACATAATGTGTTATTAATTAGAGCAATTTGCCAGGCTAGCATGTATTGGAAAATAACACAAAACTATTAAGTACATGTTTTGGTCACTCAGTAGTAGAAAGATAACTTTTACTGATTAAAGGAGCAGGTCCCACTGAACCTTGCTGCGAGTCTCATGTGACATACATTGCATTACTGAAAGAAGTTTAAAATATTTAAAATATTAATAGAATTGTTAGGGGTCAAGCTGCACCTTGAGAATATTTATGATTTTTTTAACTTGATGTAGAAGTTGTTTACATTTACTAACTTTTTTGCTTGGTTTGTGAAAGGATGCAATGAAAGGTAGAGAATTGCTTCCATTGCAAATAGTACACCTTACCCAAGAAGCAATTCTACAATATTCTGAAAATAAGGAAAACAAAAATTATTTTGCAAAAAAACCTTGGGAAATAAGATAACAGTTGATGAAATCTCAACTATAACATTCCCTAAACCTCCTCCGAGAGAGCCAGCTTGGTGTAGTGGTTAAAGTACCAGGCTAGATACTGGGAGACCTGTCTGAGGATTGATGCCAGCTGGGTGACCTTCACACAGCCCTAGGAAGAAGGCAATGGCAAACTACTTCCGAAAAATCTTGCCAAGAAAACTGCAGGAATTTGTCCAGGCAGTTGCCAGGAGTCAAAAACTGTCGTGAAGGCACCAAAACAAACAAAAACCCCTCCTCTCCTCCTCTGCTTAGCAGTAGAGAAAGTTCCTGGACATGAATGAAATATGAATTAAATAGACTGAGAAAGCAGAAGAGACAGAGGCCCAAACAGGATCATTGTAGGATATGTGTGTATAAAGTAGGTTGACAGCATATTAATGAAGTAGCTTGGAGTACTGAATACAAAATTGTTTGGACAAGTCCAAGAAAGATTGAATAGCAGTAACTTAGTGGATCCTTTGATCCAACGAAGACACTGAACATTGAGGAACAGAATAGTCTTAAATATAAAATATTCATTGGAGAAAGTCAGCTTATTGTTTATAACATGTAAATGCATATTTTTCACACACACTATCCTTTACAGTGATTTACAAGAAAAGATTATTGCCATCATTTAAACTGAACGATTTATTTTTTTAATACTATTCCAACATACTATTTCAAAATGATGTTGGCAGCTGTGAATGACAGAATTGTCATCACTCTTTCCTTTGCCGTTAATCTTTCTGGGAGAATGATCAATATCGTTTGAAATAAAATCCATGCATTTAAAAATGCTCACTGGTCGAGTCTTATTGGCAGTGGAATGGAAGCACATTTCAATATATATGTAGGTAAGGCTAATGGCTGAGAAAGATAATGTTGATAGGAAATTTGGAAAAAATGATAAATAATGCAAAATTGTATTATTAATGCTTAGTTTCCAAAGTGCTGAAGGAATACATGATAGCATTTTGCTACTGAGAAGTGGGTTTTAGCATCCATCTCTAGTTGTCAGTGGAGATTCTCAATCATCCAGGTTATGATTGTCCCAAAAGTGCTTTTTCCAGAAGGCAATTAACTGGTCTTCCTTGGAAGTCCAAAAAGTCCAGTTGTCTTTTGGAAAAAGCATTTTGGGACATCCATCTCCAGAATCATCTCTGTAAATCATTGGCAAGGCAGAAACAATTTCCTTATCATAGATTGCCAAACAGTAAACTGGAATATAATACATGTTTCTGAATTGGATTTCTTAAAACTTCACTAGAAATTGAAAACTTAGCAGTTGTGGGATTTTGGGGAGAAAGAATGGTATATGGTGTAGAAATAGAATTTCTATACATGAACATATATGCATGAATGCCTTTTTACAGGTTACTTTTTATATTACCATTTCACTAATTTAGGTCTTGCTGAACTGTAATAAAGTTCCAAGTAGCAGATATAAAATTAGACATTTTATGGAGTCCTTGGTGCTCTCTGAGCTTGTGTGTCCTTAAAGATACTATGTTACCCAACTAGATGTGTTTTTCTTTTTGATATTTCCTTAATTAAGTTATTGTTTTCTGTCTGATTGCCTGGTATTAATTATAGTTTAGTTTGTCTCTTGTTAATCCTAGTTTGTTGTTACCTAGTCGGGTGATGAATATTTGCAAGCAAATAATCAAGCTCATAGAGCATCAAGGGTTCCATAATTCCATCCTGAACTACTTATATTCCCTTCCATTGAATATATTTTATCTTTGGGGAAGAAACTGGAAAATATCAAATGTTAAACAAATGTGTGTAAAATATTCTGAGCTGCTGCAGGGTAGGAGTGATAAGTTGAAATGACTTTTCTTTTTCTTTTAAAAATATCCAGTCTGAATAAGAAAGTACTAAAATATCTAATTAATGAAAACAAAAATGAGTTCTCCAGATGGCCAACAGAACTAGGCATGTTAATAAAGCAAAACTGAAGACAAAATGATTAGAAATTAAAATTCAGTTAAAACATACATGTCTGACAGTTTGTTGATAAAATGACCTGATTCCCTAAAGATACAACCAGATAATTTTCTTCTAGAATCCTATTTCATGACCAGGGTACCATTTTCTTTGCTGGTCACATACAGTAATTACTTCAGATGATGTGAGCACTCAGAAACTCCTATTACTGTGGAGGTAAGAAGTGGGCCTAACAGGCAATCTGTTGTTTGTATTGCTAGCAGTGATGACATTGGCAGGATTCAGTACATTTTCATAATCTGTATAGAGGGCTTTCCAATAGCAAGAGAGGCATTTGGTAAGGGGAAGACTCAAAATCAACTAAAATAATTTGCTATTTGGGGGTATTTTTGAGTTTACATTGTGCAGCTGAGCACAATGACTACAACTGGGACCAGAATTTTGGTACTAAGTCAAGTTACCATGTGACTGGACCTGATTTTACGACTTTTTATGGTGGTACACCATAAACTCACTTAGAGTTACCATTAAGCAAATCATGTCGTAAGTACAAATCCAGTTGATCCAATAGGGGTTTTTCTGCCTTTTTTTCAAATGGTCTATACAACTGATCATATATCAAAGACTATCTGTAATTTCAGTAAGAAGGTCCTCCGCTTTTAGTCAGCATGGATTTGATTTAAATCACTAGAAAAAAGGCTTGATTTAAATCAACTCTATTTAAATCATAATTTTTAAATAGCAACTGTCATCTCTGTCCCACAACGGCTCCTCTGACCCACTGTTAACTCATTGACAGTCCCATTCACTTTAATGGGACAGCTGGTGATGTGGAAGTGACACAACAAAGTGAGGGACATGGCAGGCAGCAGGTAAGTGGTTGCCCACTAACAGGCTTTGCCATGATGGATCTGAAATGACAGGTGCTCTTTAATATTATATCTATAAGCTGTCTATTGAAGCAGTAGGCATGAGCTTAAATGGACTCCAGAGGATGGTAGAGGACAGGAAGGCCTGGAGGAACGTTGTCCATGGCATCGCGATTGGGCGGACATGACTTCACAACAACAACAACATAAACTGCTTAAAACGTTTCACTTTCATTTTTCCTGCTGGCCCTTCCGCCTTACACTTAGAGCCTGGTGGTACAGATGCATTTCTCTTCAAACAATCATACAGTTTGTAGTGTACATAGATTTGTAAAACAACAGGATAAAGGAATGTTCCGGAACTTTGTTTTATGATTTATCTCATGGTTACTGAATACATCAATGCAGTGCATGTTATCTCAGCTTGCAGAGTTTGGATTCATTGAAAGAGTTTACCAAAAATGTAAATATTGCAGAATATACAGCCTCATGCTAACAGAACTAAGCTCCATTTCATGCTGAATAAACTAAATTATTAATAGAAAACTAGTTAGATTTTTACTCCAAAAATATTTTATTAAAATACATTTGATAAAAATAAAAAAAATCTGATTTAAATTTTTAAAAATCATCGATTTTTATCCACCCTGCTTTTAATCATTGCACTATTTTAAGTTTTCTTTTTCAAAGAAAATCTGTTAAGGAGAAAATACTAAAAGAAATACTATTTTGAAGCACCCTGAGTCTTGGAAAAGAAAAATCAAGGCACTTGAGAGAATGGTATCCCAACTTGCACGTTACAGGTAGTTCTTGAATTATGAAATTCAAGGAAAAATAGATTGGGAAAATAAAGAATCCATATATGATGTTTCATCTTACATATCTTCCTATTTCTTGTTGGAGGACTAAAAAGAGTCTTGTGGTCAAGCAAGAATAACCCAGATCAGTTCATTTTGACTGTATATTTTTTTTTTCAAAATAGAGATGGCAGTCTGAGGAGGCTGTTTCAGGGTGAGGCTGAGAGAGAGAAGATAATGGTTGAGGCTCCAACCAGCCCCCACTCCTGCCCACCTACCAGATTCCCCAATCCAGGGCAGGGATAGAAAAGAGGCAGCCTCTGCTTGCCTTCAACCCCAGTTCTCTTGACATTCAGGCTACCTTGCAGCCCTAAAATTCAGTCCCTAATCCTAACCCTTTCAGTATATCCTCTTTTTATAATTAAAATGGTCATAAGGTCAGAGAACCAGCTGTTAAATTATTTGAATCTCACCACTGAAAAGTCATAGTTAAATAAAAAATTTAACTATGTCACAATAGATTTCTGTGTAGGCATTGGTTTGAGAGAATAGAAAAGTTTTCTAAACAAATCTTTTATTGTATCAATCAATTAGAAGCTATGGAAACAGCTGGGAAATTAGATTTAGAGTGGGAATAGGGGAGGGCTTGTGACCAGCAGATATCATTCATAATTCCTGAGGGACAGGGTATGTGGAAGGCTTGATCTATGTCACCATAACTCCTTCTTTGATGTATTGATCTATTTGGGACAATGTTAAGCAAAAAGGTTTTGGATGAAATTATTTATATGGTGTCTTTTTGTAATATATTACAGTTCCAGATGCCTTTGAGACCTAGAAGACAAATTCCTTGTGTGTCCAATCACACTTGGCCAATAAATAATTCTATTCTATTCTATTCTATTCTATTCTATTCTAGAAGAATATAGATAATTATATAGATTCTTGGTTATTTTAATGCTACAATACATTTTTTAAACAAAAATATACAAAATTCACAATGGGACCAAAGCCCATTATAACATTGTACCGTAACAAATATACAGAGAGACAGAAATATCCAATGATAGATCAAAATTGTTAAACGATACATTAAGTTAAATAAATATTAGCCCTGAACTATGGTAAAAGCCATAATATCCAGTCTGTGCTTAGATCTTCCTGTTCAATTCAGTGAGAATGAGTTTATATAATTTAAACCACATGTGTCCTTCTCAAAGGTCAAACCTACTCCACGACATAGGCAGTAATGCAAAGAAAAAAAGGATGGTTGCCTGAGGGGGTTCAATGAAAGATAATCTGGAATGTAAAACCAGAGACATAAACTAAAAGTAAAGCCTTTTATTTTACAACAGGACCCCAATAATCTATATTTTTTAGTAACATGAAGACATTAAATGTACATGAATTTAGAACAAATTATATTTGTAGGAACAATTTTCATTAAATTGCAGATTAGTTTCCTTTTAAAATTATTTTATTTAAAAACAAGTTCTGTTTAAAAAGTGAGCCATTATCACCCTTTTCCTGATATGGTTTTATACAAAAAGTGTCTTGTCTTCAAGAGTCAATGTGATTATTGCAAAAAAAAAAAAAATGACAAAAGGGTTTTATGAGGTCAGAATAACAAGGAATTTAATTTAAGAAAAGTATTTAGGAATATTTCATCATTGTTTAGACATTGAGGACCTGTATTCCAAGAGATAAGTTAATCATATTGATCCTTTCCTAAATCTATGGTTTCATCTATTTTAAAAAATCTTTTTAATATTGTTGAGATAATACTGTTTCCTATAAATCACAGCATTTATTTCTCATGTCAAGCACCCAGAATTTAAATAAATAGTATATAAACAATAGTTCTATTATTAGATTAGTTAGTTACAATTATAATTATCAACCGAATACATTAGCTAATAATAGTTGAATGGGTTTTTAAAAGATGAAAAAAATGCCTTCATTCAATACCAAAATAAAAGCAATGCTTTCAGATTGGATATCACCACTAAGAAGGCCATCTTCATTCTGACTGTCTACTGATTTCACTTGGCAGAGGGACCTAAGTAAGACCTTGGAAAAGAATCTCAAATTTCATAAATAGGTCTCTATGAGAAAAGTCAATATTTCTATTATCTTGGTCTCAGTCTGTTAAAAAGACTTGAAAGATTAAAACCAACACTTTGAATGTGCCTGGAATATAGGTGACTAGCTCAGGGGTGGGTTCTACTTACCTTTCCTACCAGTTCTAAAGGTGCACGCGCTTTGCGTGTGGTCAGGGTGCAGGGCGCGCGTGTCCGGCGCGTGCACGCTTTGCACGCACACTGCAGACAGGCGCTCCTGCGCATGCACAGAAGCTTTTTTTGACAAAAAACCATCAAAAAAAGTTTCCTGCACATGAGCGCAAGTGCGCTCCGCGTGCTCTGCGTGCAGAACAGTAGGTACGGGCGCGCAGGGGGGCAGCGGTCCGGGATGCATAGAACCGGTTCGGTGACATCACAGCGTCACCGCTACCTATTCACGCGAACCAGACCAAACCGGGGGCAACCCACCACTGCACTAGCTTCAATAAAAAGAATGTGTGCAGTGATGTCACAGCCTTTTCTACTGATGTCACCATGTTTTCTCTGTAAGGCATGAGATTGGTAAATGATGTCATCTCCCCATCCATGGACCTTTTTGCACACACATGTGAAGAATATATGGAGCAGCTTTTGAAACAGCTGTACAAGCCAGAAAAAAAATGCAGGTGCTTTAACAATTAAAGAGGGCCCTTGTTTATGCTTCCTAACACTGTGAAGCATCTGTTTGGAACCTTTGCACAGCTCTATTTTCCAATTATTGGTGAATATTGTCAATAATATCCAGCTAATATGATACCGCACTATAATATAATATATTATATTATATAAATATATAATTATTTAATTGGTTCATGTTTACATGTTTACATTTCAAATTTGTTGAATTAATCTATCTCATTCTACACATAAATCATGTTGCTTTTCTTTAAATATTAGATTTGGCAGTCTTGGAGAATTCCAGCAAAATAATACTACACTACTGCCTCCTGAGTACACTGTCTACACTGTTTATATTAATGTCAATTTGTTTTTAAAAAATAGTAAGTCCTGGTATATGCAGATGAGTTTTCTGTTTTGCTCAATGACCTTTCTTGTTATTACTATTGATTTTTTTCAATAAAACAATTATGTCTTGCAGGCATAATTGCAGGCAAGCATCCTCAGACTACTGCCTTTCAAGTATGAACGTCAATTCTCATAATCCCAAATCTATATGGTTGTTGGGTTTATGAGAAATAAAGCCCAACAGATCCAGAAGCATGAATTTAGATAATGTGCTATAGATTCAAGGTTCACAAAGTATGAAGGCAAATACATTGGCAATTATTAAGGTATGGTATGCATTTTATTTATTTTATGTTATTTCAATTAGATTGAAGCTAAATAGTGTACAGGCACAAATCTGCGCAATAACAATATAAGAGTTTAAAAATAGTAAGTATAGCTTTTTACAGTAAGCACAATAAAAACTTTAGTGTAGAATGCAACATGTTGTGTAGTGAGGCATCTCATTCAGAGAGCAGAGCAAAAGTCATTTCATCTAGTACTCAAGGCTCTCTGAGTCTCCAAGGTCTAAAAGCTTTCAGAAAATAATAAGAAAAAAAGACCACTACTGTATTATTTCCAGGGCCAAGCTATTCCATAGGAGAAGAAGCCCCTCCCCATGACAGTTTTTGAGCACCCTCCTGCCAGAACTCCTAATTACAGGGAATCTCAGTAGGCATTTTATGTACATTGGATGGGCAGATGCTTCTCAGAATAGCCCGTCTTGAAAATAATCAGGTAACCCAAGCTTTTCAGATAATAATTACTTCTGTTTGGAAGAACAACACTATTTCTGGACACTCTGGGAATTAAAAACAAAGAAGAATAAACCAAGGCAAAGTAACTAAGGTCTCCTTCAAAGATTAAGTAATGTAAACAATGTGAATAATTGTATTGTTTGTGTTAATAAAATTAAAGTTTGTTGCTGAACTGGTCTTCGTCAGACCAATTTATAAAGAGTACAGCTGCTGTGAGAAATCTGAGTTACCTTGAAGATTTGGCAATTCCTCTGAATAAGCTGAATCCCCATCTGAAACCTAAAACCTTGCAGTTTGGAGGCTACTTCAAGTCAAGCTCAATCACTGGTGACTGCATGGATGTTTAAATACATTTTTCTTTCCAGTAATACAACAATGGTTTGCCATTGCCTTTTTCCAGAACTGACTTTGACATCCCAGTCTGTACCAATCAAAAAGAATATTTGTAGCTCAGGGTTGAACTATGGGGTCCTTGGTGCTCTCTGCACTGTTTAAGGATATAGAAAACCTCAGCACTAATGAATGATCTAATTACCATGTTTCCCCGAAAATAAGACCCTGTCTTATTTTTTTTTTTAATTTATTTATTTATTTATTTATTTATTTATTTATTTATTTATTTATTTGTATTTATATGCCGCCCTTCTCCCGGAGGACTCGGGATGGCTCACAATATAAAACAGACAATAACAATCAATAAAATCATTTTGAATAAATACAATATAAATATAGCTATAAAAGAATAAAATTTAAAAAGAATTAAAATACAATAAAAATCCAATCCGAATCAGCTGATTTTGTCAAAAAGCCAAGTCTTCAGATCACGCCGGAAGGAGTGGAGGTCGGGAGCAGTGCGGAGGCCGGCGGGAAGCTCGTTCCAGAGGGCCGGTGCGCCCACAGAGAACGCCCTTGCCCTGGGAACCACCCGCCGACACTGTCTGGCGGATGGTACCCTGAGGAGCGCAGCCCTGTGTGAGCTGTGTCCTTTTGGACCTGTTTGGCCATCAGTATGCTCCTGTATTTCTATCCTGCATTCTAACAGCTGTGACTAGGAAGGACTGCGATTTATTGCCATGAACATTGGGTCCCGGTTCATTACTGCTGTGTCCAAAAGGACACAGATGAGGGAGGGGAGGATATGCACCAGATTCACTTGTTCATCCACACATACCCCCGCACCAGTGGTGGGTTGCTCCCAGTTCAGCCCAGTTCGCGCAATCCGGTAGCAGTGACGGTGTGACGTCACCGAACCGGTTCTCCGTGGCCGGGAGCTGGGCCCACCCACGCACCCATACTTATGTTTCTGTGCTCTGTGCATGCACAGAGTGCTTGTTTCTAGTTTTTTTCCAAGTAGAGTAGGTAGTGCACATGTGCAGAGTACGCATTCGGTGCGAATGCGAGCGAAGCGAGCATCCGCACGCTGATCATGCGCAAAGTGCGTGTATGAAGAGAACCGGTAGTAAAGGTAAGTAGAACCCCCCCCTGCCCCGTACTGTAAATGGATGAGGTCTTATTTCAGATGGACCTGGTGCTCATCACCAGCTCTCCACCCGCAGCCTAACTAACTCCATTGTAGCTTAGTATATATATGTATCCAGTCAATATAATTTGCAAATTATGAGTTTAGTACAAAGTATGAATCAGACCTGTTGTAACTTCTAGTTTAGTCTCAAAGTTTAGATGTGAAAAAGCATGATTGTAAAGAATTAAGATATTTATAGAATAAAAGCATGTTTTGGCCAACATAGGTAGTTTTGTATGCAATCCAAACTCAAATATATTAAGAAAAGCAATTTCCTACCTGAGTGCTCCTGGGTTATGTAAGCTTAGAGTTAGCTGATAAATATTCTTTTTTCCTTTCAGGAAGTATCTGAAGTTGCTTGGATTTTTTTGTATGCATGTACAGGGAAACCCAGTTCCTGGGTAGGCTGCAATTGGAAAGTTACTCTCCATATTTTTCCCTCCTTCCTTTTGTCCCATCTGTTCACTGCTTCCACCTGCTGTGTAACGCACCTGTCAACTTGCTTGTCATGGCACAAGGAGAAGAATGAAGGACAAAGAGAGCCGAGAATAAATGAACAAGAGAAGACTTGATGGCTTCTTGACACCCACTTTGCTTTTTATGGTTCAACCCAGCAATTTATTATTATTATTATTATTAATTGCATTTATATGCCGCCCTTCTCCCGAAGGACTCGAGGTGGCTTACAGAAATAAAAAGTACAATAGTCAATATATAAAAATAAATGCAATCCTATATATAAAAGTATAAAATATTA
>JANHFM010004545.1:90895-103985 GCA_032468115.1 Grayia smithii
TTTTATTGTGAGCCGCCCTGAGTCCTTCGGGAGAAGGGCGGCATAGAAATTTAAATAAAATAAAATAAAATAAATAATGTTTTGAAAACAAAAATGGTTCTTATCATATATTTTAATTTTCTTGTCTTTTTTTTTCTTATATCAAACACTGTTACATTTTTGGGCATTTTTAAAATACTGTGGAAAAGATACAATACTGTATGGAACTTTTTCTTTTCAGTTCAATGATTACCAGTTGACTAGGCTTTCTTTAACATTTATGCCTTCACAATAAATGGCCGAAACTCTTTTGCTGTATAAAAAAGGGAGAGGCCAAAACTTTGGACCTTTTCCCTATCTAGCTGATTATCTTCTGGCAAGCGTAATACTTCACATATTAACGCTTCCACAAGAGAACAAGCTAACCTTTCTCCTCTTGTCCTGGAATTCCTACAATGTGTAAATTGGATTAAAAGTGATATTTAGGTACAAACTTTTGTTCTGAAGAATGTTATTAAATTTCATTAAATTAGTTATAGAGGTGTCAACAGACTTTCCATAGTTTTCAAACTGACCTACTCTGTTCTCAGCAACATGCAATACTACTTATTCAGTTAATAATAATTTTAATAACTTTTTACCTTTTCCTATCTGTATATGGGGAGATACAGTATACAGATAAAGCCTACTTGGTGGAAGTTTTAATCACAAAAGAAGAAACTGTAAAACACTGTTCTGCTCAAGGTGTTAGACACGGCATTGCAACCTACATTCATATGAAAAAAACAGTTATCTGTAACCTATATCTAAAAGGGGCATCATCTTCATGTTTGATGGCCTCAAGCCCACTTTTATGTGCTATAATCTAAAGATATGAAGGAGCCATTTGGAAGCAGTGAGGATCCTTCAGAGTGGTGGAAAGAGTAAAGAAAGGGGAACAGCCAATGAGTAAAGAAAGAACTGCAATAAATGACATTGGAAAAGAGAGAAGGATCCAGACAAGGAGAAGGCAAGAACAAAGAGAATGACAAAGTGCAGGGAACCATGAAAGAACAAAGGTGAGGAAGCAGGAAAAATAATAACAAAAAAGCAGTCAAAGAGAAACCATTTGGAAAGATAAGCAAAAATATTGCACATTTTTATGTAACTTGCTTATGTTGATTTGTACTTCCATCCTCATGGATGCTCAGGGATAGCTATGTCAATATAAAAATCAACCCTGATAATATCAACCAAGGTTATAGCAAATAGCTACATTGGCAACACAATCTTTGGAGCAAGTTGCCAACAAAACTTCAAAGAAAGGCACTTTAGAAGAGATACAGGATGAGGATTTAGCACACGTAAGATATTTCAAGCAGTGAAGTTCTCTCAGAATCTTGGAAATGTTTGTCATTAGTTTTAAATAAGCCTATATTTCTGTATTGCTTAGGAACAGAAATAGCTGTATGTTCAAAATAAGCGTGGGTGTACACTAAATAGAATCAAGGTGGGATTTTCTTGAGTTTCTTTCCCTGCTTCCTTTCCAGGGCTAAGTTATAATTTTTTTTTTAAGAATTCCTTATTCAAAGCTATTTCCATACTCCACTATAGAACACAGTGAAGAACAGTGTATTATTCTGTAAAACATTTATTATAGCAAATATTCACTGCTATACAGTAACAATGTCAGTTACTACAGATAAAAACATGTAGATCAGGATTGTTGCAAAGTTTCTAGAAATAATTGTGTATACAACACTACCTCAGATTTGTAGACTCATAGAATTTAAAAAACAGCACAGACTTCGTTTAAGGAAACAAATCAGTTGATGTTTGGGCATAACAAACTCACATACATAAATCATATTTTTTTTTATCATAACATGAGTGTTTCTTTTAAATCCATAAAACAGTGTTTCTCAAACTTCGTGTAATTACAGACCACTAAACAAACATTTGGGAAATGCAGCAGCCCCCTATTAAAAATAAAATCTCTTCCCTAGAAATTTTTATATTTAGGAGCCTGAGAATTAAGTGAATAAGATGATTAAAGTTCCATTTTTACACCTTCTCACCCTTTATCCTTTTAAAACTAATTTTTGTTTCGAAAACTTTAATTCATTGAATGTTCTTCAATAGAAATCTCTAGAGGCTGGAGAATCTGCAGCCATATGGCATCCCATTTTGTCAAATCAAATCAGAACATTTACTTATGGTCCCCGACCAATCAATCCCATTTTTAGATATTCACTTTGGTATTTCCTACTTGTCTTTTCTTTGGGGGTTAATTATTTAAGATCACAGTTCCACTTAGCATAGCACATGTGGACTCGCAGTCAGCAACTACATTTATAATCTGTTCTCTATTGCCATCTTTCTGAATTTTAATACCAACTTTGTATTGTCATTTGTATGCTTCAGTGAAATAGGTTCCAGAAATTCATCTGCTTCCATGAACCATTTTCTGGAAGCGAATGGCTAAGTAGAAGGGCTAAATTGTGAAAAGTCCCTGAATGGGTCATGAATGTAGGGAGGCTGTGATGTTGGACCCATACAGAATTGTTTGAGAATCAGTGCAATAAACCCATGTGTCAATCAAAGCCACATATCTGTTTGCTTTAGTCTTTTTAAAAGATAGAAAAATAGGGCTTCCATTCTGCAACAAGCGTGGCAACATTTTCTTCAGTATAATCATTTCTTATACTGTGCAAACAAGCACATACAAATTCATTATATCTCAAATATTTACCTTCAAAATTTTGTTGAAATCAACTGTATAGCAAAATAAAATGTAATATGATTTTCTTTTATGTTAGCAAATTTAGACATAAAAATTATATCGTTTGATATTAGCCTAATAACAAAACTAAGTGAAAAGTATATAAAAAAATTGTTCAAGCTTCTTAACATTAGAAACTTGAACATACATTGCTGGTAGATTCCATGGGAAAGCTTTACTACTAATTCAGTCACATACTGCAGATAAAGGCAGGAAAATACGAACTTGTTTTGTCTTGGCAAAGCAGAATGATAGTAATTGTTTTGTTTTCTCAATGGCATCTCCTGCTAAGCACATTGGCTTGTGCTTCATTGTAAGCCGCCCTGAGTCTCCGGAGAAGGGCGGGATAGAAATGGAATTAAAAAAAAAAATTTTTTTTTAAATCTCCAGCCACACTTACTAATGCAACTTCTGTAGCAATTACTCTATGGCATAGGAACCCCAGAAAAGCTACCACCTCAGATTTTAGGAAGCTGCTTTTAATCAGAATACTGCTATCTGCTAACCATTGCTCTCCTAAATTGTGTTCCACTATAATACACAGAATTTTGCATTTCTGAGTGGGAAGAAGAATAAAATTCTTAATCGTTCCTAATTCTAGTCACTTCATATTCTTAAAATGCTATCACAAAAACTTGAAGATGGTTGACAGATGAGCAGTCGCTTACAATCTTATTCAGGTGATACAAGAAAACACACAAAGCCATCTTGTGAGCCTCCTTTCTCTCTGTGAGCATATTAGAAGATCAGAGCTGTGTAAGTGAAAGTGTCCCACTGCAAACAATTTAAATGTACTTGTGGATAACAACACAGGGCAACTCAGTAGAATAGAGCTTGTGTTTATATCACCAGGGCAAGACTCATAGACTCATAGAGCTTCAGATTCTGCATGGATACCCTTCTCATTCTGAGAGATGGAATTGCCAATAAAGGAGAATATTTGTAGCTCAGGATTGAAATGAGTGGTCCTTTTGCTCTCTGAGCTTGGTTGTTTTCTTGCAAGACATTTCATTACCCAAACTAGGTAACATTATCATTGAAATAATAGAAAATATTGTAGTTCAGGTTTTAGATTTTGGCAGTAGTTTGCTCTCCAAGTTTGTTTCAATTTAGTTTCTGAATGTTTTGTTACCAGACTAGGTAACATCATCAGGAGGATTTTTTTTGTCCTATTCATCTTTACCTTATATATGTTTTGTGACCACACTGGCACAGAAGACATATATAAGCTAAAAAGGAATAGGACAAGAAAATCCTGCTGATTATGTTACCTAGTCTGGTAACAAAACATTCAGAAACTAAATTGAAACAAGCTTGCAGAGCAAACCACTACCAACATCATCAGTCCTAGCAGATGGAATTGCCCTCCCCAGAAGAATTAAGTTCACACCACTGAAGTAGGCAGGACCACAGTACTTATTTCTCTCTGATGGGCTTGAGGGTTTCATAGATTGAAATGGATACATTAAGGCATCTTGAGTCTTGACCCTCATTTTAGCAAATAGAAGAAAAGATCTACAGGAAATCCTTAACAAAGATCAGTTGCCTTGTAAGCCACCCAGAGTCACCACTGAAATGGATGACATAATAAATTTAATAAATAGATAAAAATAAATCTGTTTGAAGTTATGACAGACCTCCCCAACCTATAACCCAGTTTTAAAACTAAGACAGACAGCCCTCTCCCCATAATCATGTGATTGCACTTGGCAACTGGCCTGCATTAATGGCAATTTGCAGCATCTCACAGTCATGTGACTATGATTTATGATTTTTTTTTTCTTAATGGAAACCAGGGTTTACTTCCAGTTTCCGGCAAAAAAATTGTCCAGTAGGTACAATGGGTTTGCTTAACGATTCCTGCTTTTGTTTAAATAACTGCCATTAATGAAAAGTTTGTAAAATTGGGTAGGGTCATGTGGTGATCTATTTAATGACTGCCATAACTTATGACTGTAATTTCAGGATCATTAATTGTCATAAGTCAAGGACTACCTGTATGTAAAATCAGAAGACAGAACATTGTCTCGGAGAGCCACAAAGAGGCTGCTAAGGATTTACATAAGGTCATTTTGACATGTTCCCTATCTTCAATTTCTAATTTGTTACATTGTGTGAACTGAGCTAATTGTGGTATACTCTATAAACTCTTCTTTAGAAATGATGGAGTGCAATATGTGAACCTTGATTCATTCTCTCTCTTTCCGTCCCTTCCTCTCATACCTCTGCTCAGTTTGAAAGGAACTCTAGCCTCTGGCCTTCTTTCCAAGCCTATTGGCTATACGTAGAATTCATTATTTTGACATTATATTATATGAAACAGCTCTGAACTACAATTTTTGGCAGGCCTTTTCTACTGGAGACTTGGCAAGAGTCTATTTCTATTTCAGTTCTTTTCTAATACACATAAGTGACTTTGATTTGCAAATTATTTAATCTTTTCTTTTTCTTTTTTCTTCTTTCACCCATAAAGAGAAACACAGAGGATAATGCAATGAGAAATCTCAGTGTATATCTATTCTATCTTCATTTAAGCCATTCTCAAAAAATTTAAAGGAATAGTAGATGAATGAGAGGTGAAGTTCTCAACTTCCTTTGGAAAGGGAAAAATAGATATTAATGAATGCGAGAGAAAGGAATATCTCCTTAGAAACATCATTCAACAGGGAGCTTTTTGATACTTTGCAATATTTCAGAAACTATTCCAAAGAAAGAAAATGGTTTGCTTTTGAAACCAGGGATGTTAGAGATACACAGCTAAAGGGTATTTGAATATTTCATGCCATTTACAATGCTTCAGTCCTGGAAAAATATATCAAATGATCTAAGTCTTATAGAGAGTTTTAGAAGTAAAGAGGGGAAACAATTAGTGATGAATATTATGCAGACTGAAAAAAAAACCCCACAGAGAATGAGAGAAAAGAAGAAGAAATTGCCCAAATTTATGCTTATATCTCTCCAGATAGTAGGAGTGGTTTTTTGTTTTTTTTTTAAACAAGAAGTTTAAGGGAAAAAGATAGGGTTACTACTTCAACAATAATGATATCCTGCAATAGGAGAACTTTATACTTGAAACTTTTCCTTTACCTGTGATACCCTGTTTGCTTGGGTATTCTTTTGTAATGTTATAAAAGTGAGCATTTTATGTGTTTTGGTTTCACTACACAAAGATGTTCCCTGACCTCTTGATAAAGTGCTGTGGCTCAGGTTCAACCAATACACATCTTTATTTCTGGTTTTTCAAAAAATACAGCATGTCCTACATACATACAACTTTTTAACTTGTGTGCGTAGGTGTGTTTCACATCATGGTTGTTTTTGTTGCATTAAATTTATTTCTGCAAAGGTCCGGATTCTCCTGAATATGGAGAACAGATAGGCCTTGATTTACAACATATTTGAGCCTGATCATTATAGCATATGTTATAATGGTCATTAAATAAAGCACTCACGTGATCACTTTATTTAATGAGCCCCATCCCTGCCATCTTAACATGCAAGCCTTTAAGCAAAGCATATTTATTTATTTATTTATTTATTTAGTCAAGCATGTATTTTATGACAGATACAGGTGTAAATATAATTATAAATACATGAAAAAGATACAAATAAAGAAAACATTAGGACAGGGACGGTAGGCACGCTGGTGCGCTTATGCACGTCCCTTTCAGACCTCTTAGGAATGGGGTGAGGTCTACAGTAGACAGTGTAAGGTTAAAGTTTTGGGGATTTGGGGAAGAAACCAGAGAGTCAGGTAATGTATTCCAGGTGTTGACAACTCTGTTACTGAAGTTGTATTTTCTGCAGTCTAGTTTGGATTGGTTTACCATGAGTTTGTATCGATTGTGTCCTCTTGTATTGTTTTGATTGAAGCTGAATTATTCATTGGCTGGTAGAACATTGTAGCAGATGATTTTATGTACTATGCTTAGGTCAGATCGAAGACAGAGAAGTTCTAAGTTGTCTAAGCCCAAAATTTCAAGTCTGGTGGCATAAGGTATTTTGTTGCGAGCAGAGAAGTGGAGGACTCTTCTTGTGAAATATCTCTGGACTCTTTCAATTGCATTAATGTCCGATATGCAGTGTGGGTTCCAGGCAGATAGCTGTATTCAAGAATTGGTCTGGCAAAAGTTTTGTATGCCCTAGTTTCAATTCAATATTACCAGAGAAGAAGCTATGCAAGATTAGGTTAACAACTCTTAATGCTTTTTTAGTGATGCTGTTACAGTGAGCTTTGGCACTTAGATCATTTGAGATAAGTACTCCAAAGTCTTTGACAGAGTGAGGGTCATCTGTTAGGTTGTATCCATCCAGCTTGTATTTTGTGTTCTTCTTATTATTATTTTTTGCCAATCTATAAGGCAGAGCATTTGTTGGTTGAGATTTGGAGTTGCCAATTGTTTGACCATTCTGATACATAGTCAAGGTCTTTTTGTAGAGTACCAGCATATAGCATCATATAGTGTGTCAGAGGTGGGGGAGGCCCTGGGAGCACTAGCAGAGGCCTAGGCCTGCACTGCAGCACCTGCCCAGTTCACACATGGCCTGTTCAGGGGATTGTGTTGGGAAAGGAGTGAAGGCTATTCTGCCCCTCAGCCTTCCTGCAGGCTGCATGGCACCATTCCAGAGCAGACTGATTTCATTGTGGCCACTCTCAAGTTGTCGCCTGCTTCCAGTACAAAGTCCCAAAAATGCTTTTTTTAAAAAAACAATTGGACTTTTTTGTGGTTGTTTTTCTTTAAAAATATTTTTAAAAAAAACAAAATAAGAAATACCAGTTGCCTTTTGGAAAAAAATCACCTTCAGGACAACCATGACCTGGATGATTGAAAATCTCCATAGGCTTCCAGGGCAAAACTTGCAGGACCATCTTCTGCCACAATCGTCCTCCCAGAGCCCAGTGTGCTCTCATAGGGTTGGCCGCCTCGGGGTGCCTTCAGCCAGACAATATCGGCTGGCGGCCCCCAGGGGGAGAGCCTTCTCTGTGGGAGTGCCGACCCTGTGGAATGAGTTACCTGTGGAACTTCAGACCTCCCCTGACCTCCGTTCCTTCCTCTGCAACTTGAAGACATGGCTGTTTTATCAAGCAGGCTATAGCTGACTGTTTTAAATTGTTTTTCATTGTTAGAAATTTTGTAGCATTTATATTCCGCCCCTCTTTTATTTGTTGTAGTCTATGTCTGTTGTGTTTGTTTATACATGTTTTTTATTCTCTATATTTTTACATTGTAAGCCATCCTGAGTCCCTCGGGAGAAGGATGGCATAGAAATTTAATTTAAAAAAAAAACACACACACACACAGCCTGCCCTGCATGGTGTTGAAAGGCTGTATGGCACAGTGGCTTTTTCCAGAAGGAGATCTAAAGGAAAAGGTAAGTGACTGATCTGTGAGAGGGAGTGGGGAAGTTGGTATGAGACCCAGTGGGATCAGAATCAGTCCCAAGGCCTGTGGGGACCCAGTAGGGTAGGATGGGCGGGGGTAGATAGGCAGGGGTTGCTGCAGCATCCCTGCAGTCAATCTTAAGGGCAAATGGATTGCCCAGTGTTCAGATTTTGTTCGTGTGAAGGTGGGGCATTTCAGTGGCTGTAACTTTAAAACCAGATTGTAAATAGCTTTTGGGCAGTTGGTTGTAACTTTGAACAGTCACAAAGTGATTAATTATAAATCAAGGACTTCTGCACCTGTTTATTTTCCAGTAGTCTTGTTTTGAATCCAATTCTATTGGCCTTACTACACAGGCTTATTTTAGAATGCTTCACTCTCAGTGTTTCTTGCTCTCTTATTTAGCTCTCTTAAAATATCACCGACCCTAATATAAGGGGAAAAAAATATTTTACTATAAGATCTATAATTTATCTTACATGCCAAAAGACCCAATGTGGTTCAAAACAGAATGTATAAACATAATGATCCAAAATGGTAGTTAAGAAATGAAAGCGTAATTTTAAAAAGTGCAGTCAAGATTGTACTCCACAATACTTGCTTAAATCTATCTCTTTTATATCCTCTGATATCCTTCTGTATAGACTGACACTTTCTGTTTAATAAACATAATTTAGCTTATGTTTTATATTTAAAAAATAGACTTTGTAGAATGAGTGCCTGTTAGCTTATAATAGCCAATAATCAGAAGGCAGCATTTTCTTGAACTAATAATTATTAAAGGCATAAACTTTCATGAATTGTACAGTATTTCATCAAATGCATGGAGTTGTTACACTAATATATAATTTTAAAAGGAGGTGAGACAAACAAGGGATTGGGTGGAAAGGTTGCTTATCCAGTTGTAGATTACTTGGAGATACATTCCAAGTATTTCATCAATTAGTGATTGTAATTTATTAAAAACCGATTGTGTTTGCTAATAGCCTGAAGTTTATTGATGGGTACAAGTTTGCTCTATAAAGCTGATATAGTCTTGTTGTTCCAAAACAGTTACTCTGAGATCTTTAATTGAGTGTCCTGGGGGATTGAAATGCTGTGGTATGATTTTATCCTTGTATGGAGTCCCAAAGTTATATTTTATCCATCAATTATTTTATTGCAAGTCAGTCCTGTTTACCTAACATAGAACCCAGGGATTGCTGGCAGAGGAAGATATGTATCACATTAGAGGAAGTATATCTGAAGGTGCCTCTAATCTGGTATATGTAGAGCCTGTGATGGTGTTGTTAGCGTAAATGTGGGAACAAAATCACCGTTGTGCAGTATTCCACTTAGTACCCTCTGCTACAAAAATACAATCTTTTTAAATATTCAAAATATTTTGTCTCCTTTTTCTTAGGTAACATCTTTCAACATAATTGTACCATGTGGTAACTGTGGTGCACAGCTTTTGATATATATTTTTTAATTTGCCATGAGTATCCTCCTTCCCTCCTGCAGCACCTTTTTATGATGCACAATTTGCACACCGTATTTTAGTAGCCCTGGGCAAAACAGACATCTGGGTTTGTTATAGGATTTGGATCTCATTGGCATCATTGCTCTGTTGCTTCTTGTATTTGAGAATATGTTTCAGATTGAGTGGTTGTCTGTTTGCAAAGATAGGTCAGCCTAGGAAAATGTAGAGTCATTGTCTAGTATGGGTTTCTGGCTTATTAATAACGTGTTGGAATGACGGAGTTGTGAACTATAGATGAGAAACAACAGTTTTTTCTTTTGTTTTGCTTTTGGGCTCTGTCTTTTAATTGTTTTTTTTTCTTCAGAATTGATTTGGTTATGTCCATTTGCCTATTGATTTTATTGAGTGGATAGTTCAGTCTCCTAAATGTGTGGTTTAATTGATAAGCACTGTCAAGTGGGTCAGAACAAGTGCAGTTGTAACATAAAGGATGGCTCTAGTTGGGGTGGTGTGTTCCTCATGGAAGCCTGAAACGTAGATATGCATGGCAATCTGTGAGTGATTATGTAAATCTAGTTTCTCAGTAGAAACTTCACTTCCCAGCTGATTCTTGCTTCTGTACTTTCTTAATTCTTCTTTGCTATATCTGGTATTTGTTTGTCTTTTGCTATTATCTAAGGGGTAGCACATTTCACATTGCTTTTCCTTTGAAGCATAAAATAGATGTAATCCATAAATCCATAATAAACTGTCAATATTAATATTTTCCATTTTTTAACTTGGGATTTTTCTGACACAATAAATTTCTATATATACCAGGGGTGTCCAATCTTGTCATCTTTAAGACTTGTGGACTTCAACTCCCAAAATTCCCCAGCTAGCTATGCTATGGTATTCTAGGTAGGGAATTCTGGGAATTCAAGCCCATAATTCTTAAAGTTGCCAAGGTTAAACACCCCTAATCTACACCAAAAGTGGACTTTCAATTGGTCAGAACTCACACTTAAAATGTTATAGATGGTTAATAGCTATAATGTTTTGGAAGGTTATGGAAACTAGCCCATGTTAAAATTTCCTGATTTCAGGAGGAGGGGATTAGAAGAATTTGCAGGGTTACTTTGTTTATAAATTATAAAAAGTAACGGTAAAGATTCCCCTCACACATTTGGGCTAGTCATTCCCGACTCTAGGGGGTGATGCTCATCTCCATTTCAAAGCCAAAGAGCCAGCGCTGTCCGAAGACATCTCCATGGTCATGTGGCCCTCATGACTAAAGGGCAAAGGCACACAGAACGCTGTTACCTTCCCTCCAAAGGTGATCCCTATTTTTCTACTTGCATTTTTTACATGCTTTCGAACTACTAGGTTGTCAGAAGCTGAGACAAGTAATGGGAGCTCACCCTGTTATGCAGCTCTAGGGATTTGAACTGCTGAACTGCTGACCTTTCGATCGACAAGCTCAGCATCTTAGCCACTGAGCAACCACATCCCTTTTATAAATTATAGGAAACCAGTTTTTAGAACTTACACTATTTATGAAAATGCCAATTGATATAATAGTTATTGGAGATAGATTTAGAATGGGGAGGATTTACTTTGTTACTATTTTTACTCACAGTTTTCTTGTCCATCATATATTCATCACTTGTGGACTGTTTTTTTGGTTCAGATAAAATCTAACAGCCTGGACTTGTCCTGTTACATTTCATGTTCTTCCTCATTGCTTCAGGTTGATGTATCATGTCTGGCAGCTTTATGATGTTTTAGGGGCTTAGTATTCAGATACGAATGTGTTTCTCGCAGAGAATGTGTATATTCAATAAAACTAGGTAAAATTAAGAAGTGTAGCTAGGCTATTTATAGAAACAGATAAAATATAATAAGTAGCTCAGCAGGGAAGCTGCTACTCTGTCACCATCTTAGCTCTGCCCAGGCAGTTGGGATAGTATGGGTAGTCTTGACTTACAATCATTCATTTATCAACCATCTAAAGTTACAACAGCACTGAAAAAATGACTCCTCATGCTTACAATCACTGTAGTGTCTCTGAGGTCAAAAGATCAGAATTTGGGTGCTTAGCAACCGACATGCATTTATGACAATTGCAGTGTCCCAGGGTCACATGATTGCCATTTGTGATGTTCCCAGTTGACTTCTGCTAAGCAAAGTTAATGTGGGAAGTTGGATTTGCTTAACAGCCATGTGATTCACTTAACCACTATGACAAAAAGGTCATAAAATTGGGTGTGGCTCACTTAATAATCTTCTTCCTAAGGAACGGAGCAATTATGGCTGTAAGTTGGGGAATACCTGCAGTTAAGGCACCAGGCTAGAAACTGGGAAAGCCCTACCTTTGGTACAAAACCAACTGAGTGATTGGGGGGCTTGTCACTCTCCATCAGCTCTGTGAAGAAGGCAATGGCAAACCTCTTCTGAAAATGTTGCCAAGATCACTGCAGGGACTTGTCCATGCAGTTGCCAGGAGTTAGCATTGACTGGAAGCCACCAAAACGAAACAAAAAATTTATAACTGGATGTTTTCCATCTCAAGCTGGTAGAAAAATATATCACCATTCTTTCCAAAGTCTTCTTTTTGTTCCCTCATCTACTGCTGCTCTTACAGTTTGACCACACATGCTGTTGCCCAGAAAATCCCTAAGTCTTGGATTTCACCCACTCATAACCCTACCTTTAACCTCTGCCTGGAACAGCAACATTTCAGCTTCATCCAAAACAGCCTTCTTTCATTCCATGTATAAACCAGATGTCCAAAATACATATTTAGAGTTCAGGCATAGAGTTTGCCAGACATCCAACAAAAGGAGGATATGTTCTTTTTGTCATCATGTCCTCCATCCAACAGACATTGTCTTAAAATCAAATATTGTCCAGCTTTTTGAGTACCTTATTTTATTTTGGTGGTTTGAGCGTCGGTTTTCATGACAGTAATCATTCAAACTTTCATGTCTTGCAACCTTGTAAATTCTTTGCTTCTTTCTTTTCTTTGACAGATTCAACAGCCTAGATTTAGATCATTTATTTATTTCCTGATTCCAGCAAATCAGCTTCAATCCATCCACTTCAAATCTACGATCATCGTAGCCTGTAAATCATGTAACTTGTCATATATTTCTACAGATTTGAAAATTGTATTGTTGATTTTATATTTTCACTGGAATATGTTCATGAAAATAAAGATCTGCTGGAAAAATACTGGGACTGAAAAGTCTTTCTGATGCTGGAAAAAGTAATTTCATACACATATTGGTTTAGGTCAGGGGTCAGCAACCTGTGGTTCTGGAGCCGCATGTGGATCTTTCACCCCTCTGCTGCGGCTCCGTCACTCAAAATATGCATCACAATCGCCAGTATGCGACATCTGCCAGCACACAATTTATTGAGCTTTTCAAGCCCTGGTAGGCTAACCATGGATGAATCCAAGAAAAGAAAAGTTTCAGAAGAAAACAGAATGTTTAATTCAACTACATATGCTAGTTTTGTGGC
>JANHFM010004546.1:6520-17628 GCA_032468115.1 Grayia smithii
TCCTTACTTCCAGAGGGCCCATAAGGCCCGAAAATCAGCTGGCCAGCACATACATGCACCCTGGAGCTGAGCTTGCGGGCCCTCCAATATGGCTACGGGTGCCACCTGTAGGTTTGCCATCATAGCTATAGTACAACTGAACTGCTGACTTCTTTCATGTAAAAGACTCCAACAATCTAGATGTATTTGATGAATCTGACCATTGCCACCTCCTGACTTTTTAAACAAGACAGCAATTTCCAAATTAATTAACTTTAAAGATAAATTATCTTTAGGATTTCTCATATTTGCAGCATTTTCCCCATTAGAAAGAATTGACAGTTTGCAGTGAATGAACTGTAACATCCGAACCTCGCCAAACATTTTTCTTCATAAGTCTCCTGAGCTGTTTAAATGTCTGAACTAAATTTACCAAACTTGGCAGATTCCTGAAGTTGAACAGAACTGCCAAGTGTTTGCAACCTCAAGCAGAAAAAGTGAGAACTCTAATAGTTTTTAGGCACCTGTCTATAATTGTAGTTTTATAATGGTGTCTTACTACTCACTTGCCTCTTTGGCAGATATGTATTTGGGTTGTTCTTAAGTGAAAAGTAGAATTTAAATATAATTGCTTTTAAATCAGCCATGGTCCCTAGAAAACAAGGTTTGTTTCTAGAAAACATTCCATGTGCTTTGACATCTGATGAAAGGTCTAAACCCTGCAGCCTGGCCAATTATAACTAACACTTTTTTTTTTAAAAGACTTGGACTTTTTTTTAATTTTTTGAACCAGGGATTGCTATCAGAGATACTGCGTAAAGAAGAAGACCCTAGAACAGCTTCCCAATCCCTCCTGGTAAATCTGAGGGCAATGCAGAATTTCCTCAACCTACCTGAGACAGAGCGAGATCGTATATATCAGGATGAGAGAGAGAGGAGTATGAACCCCAATGTGAGCATGGTGTCTTCAGCTGCCAGCAGCCCAAGTTCCTCCAGAACCCCCCAGGTAAGGTTCAACCCTATTATAATTGCTTTCAGTGTTGTCCCCTCATACAGAAAACCTAAAGTCAGGCATCATACAAGATGGCTGGTTAGGTTTTTCCTGGACTGATATTAATTAGAAAAGAAAAGACATTCTTAAAGTTTTAAATTATGTGGTCTTTTAATAACACTTCTGGGATGAAGCTGATATACTATTTTTTAAATTAATGCTGCAAATATAAAGAATGAACATTCAGTTAAATACATGAAAGAATTCAAATATCTACATGGGAGGTTACATACCTTGGCTGTGATCTGAATCTCCTCAAATCAAAGGTGTACCCCTGGTCAGAGCTAGGCATGTTATTTCCTTTCAGGACCAATTGTGCACTTCATTCTCAACGTGTGCCTGAACTTTTTCATAACTTTAGTTTAGGGGTTGTACCTTTAATTTTATCCTATGGTTGTTTTCAATTGCTTCAGTACCTCATCTTCTGGTTGGCAAATTGACCTCCAGGGTGCATCTAGAAATGCTGAAATAAAATTAAAATGTTGTTAGGTTGATTGCAACTAACCAATAGAATAAAACCTTTCAAAATAAGTACTTGGATGTGTTTAAGGGATTTTATTAAAGATATTTTAGAGGTCTGTTGGTTTCGGGATACAATTCAAAATGTAAGTGCTGATCTTTAACCTTCCAAATGGTTTTGAGTCATGAAAGTTTAAGTGAACCTGTCCAGCAAGGCACACATACCTGTTGAGTGTGGTTAGATTAAACTGCTAATAGTTGTTGCCAAAAGTATGAACCAGAATCTCTACTAGCAGAGAGCATGATAGGATGGTTAATGTTGTGTTTCCTCCCACAATTGTTGTTGGAGAAACGAATCACTGAAAATTAATGTCTGAACTTTAGACACAGTATCTATTGTATTAGAGAAGACAGGGAGCACTCAGCTGGTATAAAATGGCTGACAGAACATAAATAAATGCTTGAAGGATAGGGGATCAGTGTATGGATTAGCAAACCTATAACATTTTACTCTTTAGCAAAATTTTAAAAAATAATATTTTTTAAAAAATTGGATCATAATGCTGAAGTTGGAAAAAGCTAAATGATTTTTATAGCTAGCTATTATATTTTAATCTATTCCATGCAGTGCCATTCCATTCCATTCCATTCCATGCCATGCCATACCATTCTTTTATTATCTTCTTTAAACAGGGTATGAGTGTATGATTATAGGTAATTTACATATGGATTTTTTTGAGTTTCTAGTTTTGTTTAGTTCATTTGATTTAAAAAAGGTTGCTTTCTAAAGATTTTTCTTTTCTTTTTCTTTATCTTCCCTTATTTGGCATAGCATAATTTTATATAGTATTATAATATATAATTTTCTTTTTGTCTTTTGCTGTTTTTCCCATTCTATATAGCCATGATGGCGAACCTATGGCATGCGTGCCACAGGTGGTGTGTGTAACCATATTGATGGGCATGCGAGCTCAGCTCCGGCATGCATGCACACACCAGCCAGCTGATTTTCAGGGCCTTCTGGGTCCACCTGCAATAGGGAAACAGGCTGTTTCCTACCTCCGGAGGGCCTGGTGGGGGTGGGGAAGGCCCGATTTTTTGCTTTCCTCATGCTCCAGAGCCTTTCTAGAAGTTCCATAGGAAGTTGGCAAACGGGCTGTTTCCGGCCTCCAGAGGGCCTCTGTCGGATGGGGGTGGAGAAAGCCATTTTGGTCCTCCCAAGTCTCCTAGAAAAGCTCTGGATCCTGAGGAGAGCAAAAAACGGGCCTTCTAGTCCCACTGTGCCTAAAGTGGGGGGAGTGCGGGGTATGTGTCATGTGCGCATGCACGGGGGCAGGGCGCATAGAATTATGGGTGTGGGCATGCACTTGATCCCCCTTGTGCTCCCCCCACTTTTGGCATGTGATGGCAAAAAGGTTTGCCATCACTGCTATATAGTTTTTTTTAAAAATAAAATGAACTTCTTTCTCAAAGTACAGTATATTTTATATACTACATATATTATATAGTTGTATTACCATTTAATTTATGTATAATATTGTAAAAAGATTAAAATTTAAAAGATTAAATATGTACAAATATTTCTACATATTTCTCTAAATATTTTGTATGCATTTTACATGTTTTTCCAAGTACTTTTTACCTAAACAATGCACAAACTCTTCAAGCATAATATGTTTTGAGATATGTTTTATCTAATACATAGTTTTCTACTCATATTTAAAGTGGAGAAGAGATAGGAGTCAGACAAAAAAATGAATTATAAATTCAGTAGGAAACATGAGTTCAGAAAAAACTCTCATTCTCATGTTACTGAGAATATTATTATACCAATTTTTGGTGATGTTTCTAAAGATAACTTTATGTTACCTAGAATTTGGGAAGTTACTAAAATGGGCAAGGCTGGGTGTACACATCTAACTCCTTTGGTGAAATTGAATATATGCAATATGTGAAAATTGGCATTTATAACTGTTTTGCTTCACTCCATGTACTTACTATCCAATTATCAGCGTTCTTTGTTTCTGTTCTGTCTTTTATGAACTTTTGATTATAATCACAAGGCTTTACTCTTAGATTTTGATGGTGATGATTATTTTTCCTCCTTTTTTTATGTCTCAGCCTTAGGCTAATAATTTCTAGAGCAAGATATAGCTAAAATTTACAATATTTAACAGAAAAAAGTATATCATTACTAAAAATAGAAGATGGACAAAATTAACAGCAAAGGTAAAATATAACTTAAGAGTGGCTTTTCTTTGTGTTGGAAAGATAACAAATGTTGATTGATTGAAATAATATATAAGTGCCTCTGGGCAGCTAACAATAACTCTGGGAGCCTTATAATATTTGATATTTGGTTGGCCTCCCCATGGAAAACATAAGATGCCTGTAAATGAAAACTCATTTGGTCACCTTGGTAAGAGTCCAAGAAGATAACTATAACATTTATGCCAGTTTATTTGAACACTGGCAAGGAATTACATCCAAGATAGAGAAGTGAGTACAGTAAATTATCTAGAGAATGGAATAGATTTCTTTTAGAAAAAAGAAAATCTGCAATGGTATAAGCTACCTTCTGCTGCTGAAGCAGGGAAAAAATCCTATATGTTAACTTATTTTACAATGCATATATGATTTATTTTTGCCTAAATCATAGTACTGAGAAGAATAATTTAATGCTAGAAGAATGCTTTAAGAAATAGCCATGATAGGCAGACAGGAGAAAACATATTTGAAATGAAAGACAATTTCCCCCCCTGATGCCAAAGTTAATCCTATATAAAAAATACTGTTTCCATAGATACCAATCTGTGATACAATTTTGCAGTATAGTAGATAATCTCAGAGTATCAAAAAATATAGTAAATGTTCATTTTTTCCTCCCTATTACATTGCTTTTTTTAAATTGTAATTTTCTGTTTGTAGCTTTCAAGCTGATCAAGTTTTGTTTTTGGAATGTGTATTTGGTAGTAGATAATCAATGCCAAACTGATCAGAAAAAAAAAGAGTCCAAATGTTTTGAGATGAATATGGCAATATTTAAATATGGGCTTCTGCTGCTTAATTTGTTCTTTGGTAAAAGTCAAGGGATATTAGAAAAAAAAACCCCAGATATCAGGCTGATTTTAGCAAAGTATATTTATATACTCCATTCTTTCATGTTTGCTCCATTTTGTCTATTTGAAAAAATAAAACTTCATTGAAATAAAGTAATAATTATAAAAATACAAAGCAGCAACTTTTAAACAATCTTGTTAACACACTAGCAAAAAGTGAATTTTCAAGCCCTTTTAATAATGCAATTTATAATCACAAATTTGGCTAAAATATTTTTTTATATTGTATGATAACAAGTTAGTGAAAGTAGAACCAGGCAATCCTCCCTTTAGTTTTGTAATTTTAGTGCCATAATAAAGAAGATTCTGCTTCTTCAGGGCACAGATCATGGTGGAATAATTCAGAGCTTCTCCAAATTGACCAGAGAACACAGGTAAACATATTTCAAAATGGTTCCAATCCTATATTTTTTAATATACTGAATATATTCCTGAGACTTTTATATTACAGCAACTTTTAAATCTGGGTTTGTCAAATACAAGGCAAATGGGCCATAAACCTGGTTCTCAAATACAAAACTCCACACTTCCTTTTTAATAATACCTTAAGATATTTCTTTTTTTGTTAAAGATGATAAAATATTTAGCCCTGTTAAACTTTCAACCAATATAAAATGCTTACTCTCTCTGCTGTTCTAATGAATCAGCATGGAGGAAATGCTATTACTTCTTTCAGTCTTTTTTATCCTTTTCTAACTTTTTGCTTTAACATGTATTTTAATATCCTAAAACTTTGCTCAACAGAATAACAGAATTGGAAGGGATCTTGGAAGTCTACTAGTCTAGTTTAAGTAGAGTCCTTGGTTATTATATTATGTCTGCATCAAGGACATTTAAATGGTCCTTGATTGAAATGATTGTTCAGCATGATGTATTGGTTCTTGCAATAACTGATTTGACTTTTACTAGTAAAATTAGTAGCCACTGTAATGTGCAGTGGAATTCTAGATTTTTGTGCAACAAAATCTCATCTCGCTTCTTTTAGTAGATTTATCTGTGAAGGAAATATTCTCTCATTAGTGTCCTTCAATTGTCATAGAAATCGATAGGAAATCATTTATTTAAAAGGAATGTAATGGAATGTACCCAGCTGCAATGTGGGTTTATGAAGTAAATGGCAGCATATCAAGCACACTGGCAGGCATAGAGTTATTAATCTTTTTTTCATACCCACTGATTTCCTAGGTGAAATTAGGTGATTGTCTGGCCAGCATAATGATGGGAAACCATACATACTCAAATGACATACGTATAATTTTAATAAAGAATGAAAGAGACTTGTGGGAATACATTAAATTAAGTAATAATTTATTATTTAGAGACCTCTATGCATTTACTCATTTTTTCTGAAAGAATTGGCTCTTTCTCTAAGGTATGATTTTTTTGGGGGGGGGGAGGAGGGGGAGAGAGCAAAAATATTCAAATATTCATATAAATAATATATTGTATTTGAGGACTAGCTGAATAAAATAATTGTTTAAACATTACTTAATCCGATTCATAACCTTTTAATTTTCTAGTATATATTTTTGTGTATGTTGAAAGTCAGAGCAATTGAAGATTACTGTGTGTATGTTTGTAGAAAAAGAGAGTGAAAGAGAGTGCATACACATGCTTTGTATGTCCTATAGGAATGCCCTGCAATTATTTCCAATCACAATTAACCTGATTAGAATAATGGACAGGAAGTGTCCCTCTGTAGCTAATGCACTTTGGCATCAGCTGACTGAAATCCTTTGATAATTTCTGCACAGATGGCTGGGCTGAAAGCAGCACTATTTTAATTATTATTTTCATGGTCTCTTGATAGGCCAAAACCTCAACACCGACAACAGATCTCCCCATTAAGGTGGACGGAGCCAACATCAACATCACAGCTGCCATTTATGACGAGATCCAACAGGAGATGAAAAGGGCCAAGGTGTCTCAGGCTCTGTTTGCCAAAGTAGCTGCCAACAAAAGTCAGGTGAGTAGGGGATTCTGTTTTAAGAATAACTTTGAGGTTGACACATCCCTTCTACAGATAAAAATATACCTATACAATATTTTCTTATTTGTGCTTTTGTTCCAGAATAATTTCTTTCTATGGATTTAAATAGACTGAATAGCTAAAACACGGATCTTGTTTAAAAAAGTAAAAAATAAATAAATCCAAAACTATAAAATAAGGACTTTTGAATGATGGTGATTTTCTTTGTTTGATAGAGACCTTAAAGAGTTATAATCACTATTTCTTGGTTTTCAGTGTTTTTTTCCTTTCAGTAAAAAGATGAAATGGAGCAATAATAAAACATAGAAAGTGAAAGTCACTAATTTTAACAGGAATATTCTGAACCTACACATTAATAATGTTGGTTTGATTATAAAGCAGATCAGAACCTTTCTTATGCCCTTTTTCTTCTAACAGTTCATGATTCTGATATACCCCTTGCTTTTAGTTTTGCCTAAGGCTTAATATTCACAGAAAAGAAAAAAATATGAGTGCAATATGAAATACATAAAAGGAAAATGCCATGGACCCCTTTTATACACTGTTAAAAGAATAAAAATCTCACGTACCACATGGCAAAATATAATGAGAGCTGGAACTGTTAAACGAATAAAGCTGTTAAAAGCATAATGCCACTTGGCACAACTACTGTGCATTTAACGGTTTTCCACTGTGTAATAAATGACATATGTGATAAAAGTGCAGTAAAATAAAAACTGCACAATTGATTTTGCAAACGTGCCTTTCTGCCTCTTCTTTTTGCAAATTTTTCATACACAAACACACATATATACTTAAGACAAGATATTTTTTAATAAAGACAATTTAGCACAAACTGAATTACCAGGCTCTGGTTTGGCTGGAAAATGCCTGGAATCTTGCTGTCATTTTATGCAGAAAAGTCCTGAAATAGAAATGTTCTAAATCACTGAAAATAATTTGAGTATCTTAACAACTTCAATTAGTGCCAATTGAATACTGAAATTCCAGAGGAATCACCCATGACTTATTCTCTTTAACTAGAATATTTTAATTGTTTTTGATCTGAAAAAGAAAAGAGTTTTGCAGCATGTAGAATCAATAGAGAGAATTTAAAAAATGAGCAGCATGTGTGAAAATAAAATTTGTGGTGGTTGTGCTCTGCAAACACTTCTTGCATGAGAATATCTGAGTATGTGCTTTTCATTTCACAGTTCTCTCAAGTAACCCTAATTTTCTTATACTTTTAACTCTTGATACATTGCAATAACTGCAACGTTTGGTTCATGTTAGGAATAGGAAATGTATTCAGCTTCGATAACCACATCAAAACCTAATATTATGAGCTTGGAGTTTCTGTTTGCATATCAAGCTCATTTATGAATATGTTTTCAAACTATTCTTGGTTGCCATGGTATCATTATTTTATAATATTGAGTTGTGGGGAAGCTAGGGCAAAATTTGAGAACTGTGTCAAGATCCATTTACTTATTTAGAGTTTAAAACCTAAAAAACATCTCAAAGAAACCTACTTTGTATGAAACTCTGGAAAATTAGTAACCACCACTTAGACCTGTTTAAAAATATCTTGCTACCACAAATGTTCTAATTAAATTATTATTGAGATCCAACTCTTTGAATAATACTACTGCTAGATCATAATACTTCGCTTCCAGCTATGTGCAGCTCTAGGCCTCTGAAAAAACTCACAAATGGAGAGTGATATTATCAGTATCAAGTGATTATCTATACTCTATCTATCACATTTGGAATTTAATAATACATAGTATTTTCTTTTCCATCTTTGAAGTCACAATTTGTAGCAAAGGCATTGCTACAAATACCATGGCTACAAGATGGTGTTTTTTTTTTTTTAATTTCCACTTATATCCCGCCCTTCTCCGGAGACTCAGGGCGGCTTACAATTTCAAGCACAACTCAATGTGCTTAGCATGCCATGAATGCTCCAAAGGGCAGAGTTAGTTCCCTGTCCTTTTAAATGAAGATCTATGGAAAGTGGAAACTATGGCTTAAATATGCTAGAAGTACATGCTTTGTGTATTGATAAACTTGTTAATTTAAATAGTAATCTATGTCATTATCAATATTATAAACATGATTTTTTTGTTTACTTTTAGCTTTATTTTTGGTCTCTCTTCTCTCCCCACTTCCCCATTTTAAGAAAAAAGGCACAAAATGTTCTTAAGGAAGCACACATATACTTTTTCTTTCTGTGCTCTTTTTGCTAAGCTTTCTGTCAACAAAAATTGATTTATTAAGTTTTACTATGATCATGTGATAATTCTTGTCAAAGAAATCTTTAATTAGAATAAATGGTTCAAGTAAAGACTTGAAGTAGTAGTTTAGCAGAACTAACAAGTAAATTTCCACAAATATTAAAGTTCAGCATACTGCAATTCAAAAGTAATCACTATAAACTATAGAGATCAGACATACTTGTCAAGATTCCATTAACATGCATGTCAGAATTCACTATTACAGTACAGCCACTCTTTTATCCATTCCACTTTCTGCACTAGTGTGTTTTTTTTTAATCAGCAGGAGCTTTATTTTAATAGAGATGCACCGGATTTGTAAAAAGCTCTGTGAGTGAGTTACAAGTTCATACTTCTACCTGGCTAATTTCATGCTGCTGTAGATTTCTAAGCTGAACAATTCTTTTAGAAGCCTTTGCTTTGAGTACAATTAGAAAATAATTTTCTGTGGCTAATTTGACTAATAGCAGATTCCCAGTTTCTTAAGACATCTATCACACATTATAATTTTTCTCACAGATGCTGACATTTTTCTGCACTGAAGATGTGGGTGAGGAAATATCCTTTAACATATATTTTGAGTAGAGTTATTTTGAATCATTCTCACTAAAATCTCTTAATTTGCCTTCTCACATATTTGCTGGAATGTTCCTGTCAATGCAGAAACATTCAAATTCTTCAAAAATTATAAACATCAAATTAAATACTCAAAATATATATTTCCACCCAGGAGTGACAAGTGACCAGCAGTGCATCATTATGGATTACTATTAATTTTTGTTTAAAATGAACCACTTTCAGCTTCTTAGTATCTTGGAAATTACAAAAGTTACAAAACCTAGCAAATTCCAGTCTCTGTATGCTTTCCAATATCAAGTTTAAATTTCTTCTTTTTTGCATTAATTTGTCATTCTCAAAAAATGGTAATTTACATTATGAATGTATAAATATATTGGTATTCTCAAGGAAGTTACAGTTTGTGATTCTACTGGTATTGGTATATAACAGGTGTTGCAGATGTCTGTTCTGCCATTACTCCTTAATCAAAAACTGCTTTAAGCCCTTTATGTGGCAAAAACGTTGAGTCTATCAAAAGTTTTACTGAACAATCTCTGTATATGAGACAAACAGGTTTTGAATTTTTAGTGATGCACACACCAACCTGGTATTTCTGGGAAAAAATACTTTTCTTAAAAAGTACAGTAAGCATCCATGATAAGTAGTGTAGGAAGCATAAATGCTATATTTGATACAGGTGAAATTTCTGTATCAAATACAGTATTTATGCTCCCTACCTATTGAAATACTTTCCCAACCTAGCAATGATATTCAACGTATCAATTCCTTAGCAGTACTTGCCTCATCTTATGCTTCCCTGTTTTTGTATATTTTTGTTAGGGTTAGGGTTACATTATGTCTTACATAATGCCACTATGCTTGTGGATGCTTTTCTTGGCATGCACCAGACTTAAAATAAATGCCCCATAATGCCAACTCTTGGCATTATATTTTTAGAAAGTATTCCAATTTTATCTTAAACATACTGATGAATTCTTGAAGAGATAGTGTCCAGGGATATGTGAAAGAGAATGCCTGCATTGCATTCTCTCTTATTTTCATTATAAAAGAGAAATTTCTGATCAATTTCCTGTACCGTTTGAAAATTAAAAATCTGGGATTGAATCTGGAAAGGAGATATTTGACTTACATTAGAAAAGGAATAGGGCAGTGGTGAAATCCTTTGTGGATTGCCACCAGTTCGCTGCCCAGTTCTCTGCATGCGCGGTGCGTACCAAACACGTGTTGTGTGCGCGCATGTGCAGTGTGCACCAAAAGCACGCTGCACGTACATGTGCAGTGCACATCAAATGCACACTGCACATGCATGTGCAGTGTGTGCCAACTGCACACTGTGCATGAATGCGTAGTGCATGCCAAATGCATGTTGCTTGCACATGTGCAGTGTGCACCAAATGTGCGCTTCACATGGAAAAAGGAGGCTTAACAAGGTAAGTAGAAGAGCGAAGGGGGAACAGCTGTGCCACACGATTTAGATTCGCTAGAAAGCAGGATTTCCTGCTTTCTAGTGAATATAAATCATGTGGCGCAGCTGATCGTCAGAAGTACCTGTTCGGATGAACCGGTAGCTTTTTTTAAACTACCGGTTTGCCCAGCCTGGTAGCTTTTATCACTACCGGTTCACCTGGAATAGAGTAACTCCTTCCCTTTATTTAAAATTGAAAAATTCTAGTACA
>JANHFM010004547.1:23671-44927 GCA_032468115.1 Grayia smithii
CGGCCTGGGCCCCGGGGAGCGGGACGCCCTGCAGACCCCAACGGGACAGCCCACGCTAGGCGGACTCCTGGGTCAGGTGGGCGGGGGGGGAGAACTGGGGCCATGTGGGTCGGGGTGGCGGATGGGGTTTGTAGTCCAGAGCCCAGTGCGGGCAGGGACGACACCTCCCTACCCTCCCAGGGGACCCCCGTGGCTGAGGGGCAGGTGAACCCAGGCAGGCGAGGGACACCATGGCAGCGCTACTCTTGCCCCTTCCAAGAGCCCCAGGCTGGCTGCGTACTGTGGGAGTTGTAGTGCGGGCGGCCCAAGAGCCGGCCGGCGCCCCCGCACCCTGCTGCCGCCCCCGGCGCCCCCTCACCTGGCTCTCCGCTGCCGCCAGCAGCCTTCCGCCGCCCCAGAAGAGCCTCCTCGCGCGCAGAGCCCACAGATCCGCCGCCGCCGCCTCCGCCCTCTCGCACTGACTGGTCGGCACGCGCGACGACCGGCCGCCAGGGGGCGGAGGGCGGGGCCGAAATGCTCAAACCCCACCCACACCCCGCCCTCCGCCGACCGCGCCCCCGGGGCCGGAGGCGCAAAGGCCAATCAGCGCCCGGCGCGCCTATCCGGCCGCCCAATCCCGACTGCGAAAGGGGTGGGGTCCGCCTAAGTGAGCGGGCGGATTGGCTGCCGCACGGGCGATAGACGCTCTCACGAGCCCGTTTCCCTGTCGCGCAGGCGCAGCGACGCTCCTCGGCCGGCGAGGCACCTGCTGTTTGTGGACGACACGCGCCGGCGGTTCTCACGTGCCCTTGGGCGCCGGAGATGGGTGGAGATTCCCCAGCCGTCTTAAAAGTGGCCAAGGTTCAAAATCACCGCCCTGGAGGTCCGCCTAACCTTCCTACTGCAATCCCCATCATCCCCAGCCTTGGGCTTCTCTGGCAGGGGATGATGGGCTTTGCAGTCCTGCAAATCTGGAAGAGAGCCGGTCCGGAAGAATCGACAAACCCTTATCCATTGCATCATCAATAAGCACACCGTACTTATTGAAAGAAACCCAGGTTGCATGCCATTTGTGAAGACACCAACCACCCCCCACCCCCAAATGTTGGCCTGGGAAGGCCAGCTGGGCAAAGAGCCTCTGACCAGTTCTGGAGAACCGGTAGTTAAAGTTCTGGCTGGCCCCACCCCCACCTCTTCTCTGCCTCCCAGTCCCAGCTGATGGGGAGGAAAGGGGGACTTTGCAGTAACCTCCCCCTGCCACGCCCACCAAGCCACGCCCACAACCGGTAGTGACAAAAATTGATGGCCCAAACTCCCCAAGGTCCTTCCCAGGACCCTTTTCTTTTGGATTCAGACTCTTAAAAAGGCCAAGTCTCAAGTGTGGGTCCCCCCAAAACAGCTTGTTCCTTTTTAAAGTGAGCTTGCTTTCCCATTCATCTGCCTGAAGCCTTTGACGCTGCCTTGAGAAATAGCATTTTCTTTAGCCAAAGAAAACGGCTACACACTCGGGTGTGCTTTTCGTCACGGCCTTTGCTTTTGACCAGAAAGGGCTGCTGCAGAATTGGAGGAAGGAGAAACAACCTGCAGGAACATCTGGGCAACATTTTTCTCTTGGAAAAAACAGTTCCAGAAAATCACTTCTGAGTAATCTGACTACAAATATCTCACGTACCAACCAAGGGTGACCAGAGGAAGCCATGACATCCCAATGAGAGGCTCCTTCAGCTGCCCATGGAAAGGCCTCTCATCGCTATCTGGACTTCAGATCTCCTTACTCCAAACCCAGCAAATGTGAATGACTACACTAAAATCAGGATTCTTTGAACAGCAACAAGTCCAGAAGGCTCCTGCTGACCAAAGCATAGTTATTTATTCATCCCATGGTCCTCTCTGCACACCAAAGGTGTAACTCCTAGGAAAGAGACAGTCTGAAGAAGCACTCGGTGAAAATCCAAATCACTTTTATCTGAGGATCTAACACAACACACAATCTTACCTGGTTAGCATCCTCCTGGGCAGCCAGCAAAGGCTCCGCGTTTAAAAAGCCATCTTTATTTTAGGCTCTGATCTCACCTTTTCTAGCAGGTGATGCCGCCTTCTCAGCTGCCGGCTTCCGCTTTTCAAACGTCTTCTTCACATCGGCGACTTTCAGGGACTTTTCCTCCTCTTGTTGCGTTGTTCTCTTTCTTTGCTGCGGTGGCAAAACAGGCTCCTCTCCCTGGGCTGTTTCTCCAGAAGCTTGGCAGCCTTCATTGGGAACACGAGAAGGACACAGCAGCATCACCACCATGCTTGGAGAAGACTCGGAGATCTCCCTAGGTCGGGCTTCAGTTTCAGGGCTCTGCAAACTCTCCACCAGACTGCAGGAATCAAATCCCAGGTGGCCACAGAGCCCCTCATCTTCCTTGACCGCAAGGGAGGGGCTGCAGGTCTGCTTGGAGGGTTTTCCAGTCTGGGGAGAAACCAAATCGAGACTGAGGACAGTGGACCTCTTTATCTCGAGGCCTTTGTCCACCTTGATGCTCTCAGACTCCTCTGGCTTCCCTTCTCCACCTACGTGACTGCCCTTGGGAGCTCTGGCAGGCCAAGGGAGACCATCCACCATTCCTTCAATGACAGTTGCTGGGTCGCCAGAGGTTTGTTCTTCCGCTTTGTGGCTCTCCGTCTTCCCCGCAGAAAAATCCAGCCAATTCAGGATCCCGGCCTGGCTTTCCTCTCCAGGGGAGTTCAGCACGAGCCTGTTGACTTGCCTGCTTTCCCCACCAATGCTGCTCTCTGAATCCGACCGGGAAATCTGCCTCCTGAGGGCCCCCAGGGGAGCCTCGGTCATCTCTCTGCTCCCACCTGCAGCTTCTCTCTCCCAGCTTTGCTGGCGGCCAAAGCTATATATTTGAACCCAGGGCCAACGGGACTCTGTCATTTCCCTTTTCCTTTCAGAGGCCGTCGGAGAGTCGGAGGGGTGGAATTCTCCCTGCCTGGTGACGATGCTGAGTTCAGCTTCTTCCAGCCTGTACAAAAGAGCATTCCCCTTCCTGCCTTCTTCCGAGCATTGCTTTGGAAACACCTGCATCACACCCAGCTCCTCTGGGCCCTTTCCGCACATCTGTGCACCTGTTCCTCCCTCCTCCAGGCTTCGGCTCAACAGTATTTCTCTTGTGGACACCTGAATGGAGCCCGTTGTGCCCCTTGCCGAGGGGCAGGCACCAGTCTCCTGCTCCGCCATCAAAGACCAAGTGTTGTGGGACATCTTGGAGGTCTTTCGGAGGTGTGGGGGCTGCTTGCTTTGTGTCCTGTTGCTGCTCTCTGGCAAGTGGGGCCGTTCTGCAGCTTCCATGCTCGGCAGGGGCCAGAACCCCCGGGCCAAATTCCTGTGCAGAGGAAATCCAAACAAGATCTGTGCCCCGTTGCCAGTCCGTCAACTTTGCGCTTTATAAGAAGCCTAAGGAAGGCATACAGATTTTTAAAAGGCCTGTTATGCCTAGAGAAGAACAATTAGCCTGACCAAAAGCATTGGACCCAACAGTGGGACAAGAAATAACTCTTTTACAAGGAAAGGTACGAGAGATTTTCCCCACCTGAACAGAAGCAGTCGCCTCCAACGTCTCGGCTGCCAAGTGTTCGTGCTGAAAGGACAAGCTGCTCTCGGCCGTTTTCTCTTTCTGAAGAAAAAGGGTGGAAGCAACTTTTTCTGGGAACTCCCAGCAACCTGCCTTTTTGGGCCCCAGCAGTGACGCTTCACGTTCTCCTTTTGCATTCATTTATGGTCAAGAGAGGCTCTGCTCATCCCCTTCTTCAGGAAGGGCACGAGAGATCAAAGCAGACTGGCACACCTTTGCCAGGAAGGTCTCTCTGCCCCATCCCGGCTCCTCTGTGACGCTCGGTCTGGTTTCCAACTTGCTGAAGGGAAAAATAGAAGAGCAAGCGGAGGGGCTGCGGATTCTGTCTACAGTGCTGGGATGTGTAATGGTTGAAAGGAGGGCTGTGACACGCCAGGCACTCTGGAAGTAAACAGAGCAGCCTTGTGAATCTCCATCAATCTCCTTCAGGCACTCGACTCATCTTGGGGTTGGGCGGTCGCTGCTAATAATAAACAAACTCCTGCAAATCCATCTCGCCTGAGGAGTGTTTTAAATAAGGATCTACATTTATATGCAGCCAGAGGTTTGGAGAAAGACTGGACGGTTTCAGTTAAATAGGGAGCAAGCGTCACTGTCCATCTCCCATCTCACAACAGGCTAGGGACGGACGGACGGACTGCCTTCGCTCTTTGCCTTTTATGGCTTGTTAGGTGTGAGGCACTTGACACTCTTTGGAGACTCTGCTAGGCATCCCAGCCAGCTGTGCCAAGGTCTCACACCAGCCTGAGGGGAGTGGAGGAGGAGGGACCTGGCTGCTGGGGGAGAAGGTCCGTCTTCTGACTTGGCCAGCCCCTTCCGTTCTGCTTTTATGGTAACAAGCAGGACTGGCCAGTAAAGGTAGCAGGACTGCCCTGGGTCTGGTGATTCAGCATCCCAGCAACCTCTCCTCAGGGGAAAAGGGCAGCATCTAGGCCTTGCCAAGGATGGAGGAGAGATTTTAGGAAGATAGAGCAAAGCAAAAAAGGGTAAAAAAAAATCCAGCCGTTTTTTTCTCTCTCCCTATCTCCTGCTGTGCTATTTAGCCTGGAACCTTCCTCGAGAGCAGAGAGGTTGCCCAGTGTTGGTCTGGTGGATGGAGAACATCTCAATCCATCTCTGGAGGCGAAATCTCGTCCCAAAGGCGCCAGATACAGTTCACAGAAAAGGCCGTGGGATATCCTTAGCAGGCGTGTGTTTTTTCTGGAGCGGCAAGACTTTTTTGGGGGGTGGGGGGGTGCCTCCAGATGAATTCCCTTCCCCACCCCATCAGGAGGGACCCTATCCTAGGAACTTCTCACAGGGGGGAAATTCTTCCCTTGCCGATCAGCCAATGGTGGGATTTCCTTTAACGGCTGATTGTTGTCTGGCTTAACCATAGCAACCTTCATAACAGGATATAAACATCTGACGTCTTTGTCTTCCATAAAAAATATTAAAAAAAACCCACACAGCTGGCCAAAAGCTGGAAGATGAGGCCGCCCCAGTGTTAGGATGTGTTCTCGAAACAGCTAATGGGAAAATGTGTTCCTTCATCAACAGGAGGAAGAAAAAATAAGCCGAAGACGCAACAGCTCAGCTCCCTTCTGTCCAGGCTGCTTGGGGGAAGTGGTCAAGGACTCTTGGATTTCAAAAAGGCATGTCATTTTTGGCTCTCTCGCTTGCAGGAGGAAGGGGTGGACGAGACTTATCACTCAGACTTCTGCTAAGGGCTACGGATTCATTTCCAGACTGATGGAGGGAGTTAGAGGAACAGAAACTAGAGTTTTCTACAAAGCATCATCTGTGGTGGGGAAAACCCTGATCTCTACAAGGTTGTTGCCCTTGTAGACTTCAGAAGGTCTCGTAGCTTTTAATTCTTCTACAGGATCCCAGGGTGACCATGGTGGCTGCCACGACATAGAGCAGGGGCATCCAAACTTGACAACTTTTTAAAAGTTGTGGACTTCAACTCCCAGAATTCTCCTTGTTGCTAGGATGGAGCACAAGGCAAACTTTGGCTTGGACAATGTTTTTCCTCTAAGTAAACATTGACCGTTTCTTTTCCTCCCTCACGAGAACAATTCCAAGCAATCTGAAAAACTCATTGGAAAAGAGAAAACAAACACTGACTGGAGGCCTTTAAAGGCAAAATTTGGTGAGATTTTTGGAGGAGATGTCTCCCTCCATCCCCGAAATGGAAAAAAAAACCTCGACTCATCTCTAAAGTCAAATCTATTGGATTAAAAAGAAACCTCCAGTGATTTTCAGTTACAAAGGGTGCTAGTTGCTTTTTCTGGCTACACACAATTCAAGGTAAACCTGTGATATGTCCAATATATACCCAACAAGTTCTACAAAAGTCACCAAGGAGGTGGCATTTATGGATGGTTGTGTTGCTGATGTAGGTAATCCAAGTCAGGTCAATCCTCATTAAATGCAATTTATGTTAAGCTCGGCCCATCTCAGAGTAGAATCAATACTGAACTGACATTCAATCACAATTTTGTCCTTTCTTTTAAATCAGTTCAAAGTAGCCATTGGCTATAATTGGCTTTAGCATTTGGTCCCACCTGTCAAATCAACGTCAAGAGACTCCAGCAATGTTCTCTAAAATTCATCTCTTTCTGCAGCCCTGTGGAATCTACCATTCATTTTCTGTTGTTTTTTTAGTGTCTTTCTACAAACAACTGACAGGAAGTTGAGGCTGAATCATTAATCCAACTATTGTGTGCGAAGAGAATCTGCTTGACCTGATCTTAAGAACACCCCAAAACCTTTTCTGACAGCTTCTCCATGGACAAATTTGAGTCTTCCATAATCTGATGCCCTTCATATGTATTGGGCTACTGTGGTCTCTGGTTAGGTTGCCTTTGGATAAATGGCAATAATTCTCAACCTTGGCAACTTTAAGATGTGTGGACTTCAACTCCCAGAATTCCCCAGCCAACATGATGATGGTTGATGGGCTTAGTAGTCCAATATCTAGAGGCGAAGGATAAGACCAACCCCATAGGATGTGTAAAAAACACTACCAGACACAGAGTTGTATTGACAGCACATCACAAACACCAGCAGTTAAGCAGAATAAGTCTTCCACACAGATATACAGTATTTGTAAACTGTAGGCAAGGCAAGGCACTTTAAAAAAATCGCCAATATGTGGAAAAACACACATGCTACCATTTTATGCACCAAACGTCTCCAGCTTTAGAGAGGGGGGGGATCGGATTCCTGAGCTAGCATGCCAGGGATTCAATATTTCCTTGTGGCTGAAACACCTGTCTTTGTTTTTTTGAAGGATAACAGGGAGTGGAGATAAAGTGCATAGGGATGGGGAATGAAATGTTAGGGGACGTTTTGCCCCATGCAATCAATTCTTCAAAGGTAATTATCTGGAAAAGGAAAGAGATTGAACATGAAAGTTTATACACTAGTCAGGTGTCTCAGAACTCAAGGACAACAAAATTATTTCTATCATTAGAGTTAAATGTCTCTGACATGCCATTTCTGGACAGTTTCTTCCGACTAGCAGTACAGCTTCTCATAACAACAGACATTCAGGAAAACAAGACCTTCATCTGAGGTTCAAACGATGCTATTTTGGTTTAAAGGTAATAAACATGCTATATTCTGATTTATCAACAAAAGTGTTTAATGCCCCAGGAAACATACATTACCGGTCCTACCTCACTCGGTAACACTACAGTGAAATTTACCGTTTTCAACAGGATCGGGAGAAACAGTAAACATCTCCTACATGTAACAGGTACAGCAGAAGGGAGGGAGATTTGGGGGGGGGGGGTCCCACCCAACACCCCCAAACAAAACTATCAAGTTTGGAGGGAAAACAACAACCTTGCCAGCCACTGGTCAGTTCAGATGAGGACACTGGCCAGTATATTCAGTTCTGCTTGAAACCCTCTGCCATCCCAAGTGAGCCAACGAGGCCAAGGCGACCATCCTATTGACTTAGGGACTATTTTTTCCTTAGAACAAAATCCGTTTCAGGGGAAGGTTTGAAAAATCTTAAACTACGTAACACGCACACAGGTGCCTATCTATCTACCTACGTAGATCTGAAAACTGGAGGTAGCATTTGGGTCCCCTTTGGGCCCTTGCACGAGGGACTCTTAAAGGAGGAAGAGGAACACTTGGCTTGACCTTCAAAGCAAATTTCTGGGTTCTTTTGACATTTTTTGGCATGTAAGGAAGGATGGCGTTGCCCGATAAAAGTCCAGAAGCCGTGAGAGAGGCACCAGGGCCCTGCGCCTTCTCCTTGGGCTGGTGGTCCCCTTCTCAGGCAACCCTGCTCTGTTGCCGCTGTGCTTGAAGGGCCACCTGAGAAGTGGAAGGCAACTCTCTCTTCTTTTCTGAACAAGATAAAATTGCATTTAGTACAGACGAAACTAAAAGTAACCATTAAAATAACAACACCCCAAAGGTGTCAGCTTTTTCCCATCTGGGCTGTGTGCTTCAGCTTTCCCAGGGTTGGTTTTGCGGAGGGTTGGAGTCCGTCTTCCGTGTTCTTCCAGGAGGGGAGGTTGCAAAGGGCTGGAGACTCGCTTGGCGTGGCCTCCCTCAGAGGGGTCAAGGGTGACAGGCCCACCTCTCCCGCCAGGTCCTCGGAGGCCAGGTCGAGGCTGCCCAGCTTGGCAAGAGAGTTGGAGCGCTTCAGCGGAGAGGAGACAGTCAAGCCGGCCAGCCGCAGCCGGGTTTCAATCTCCTGCGTCCGCTGTTTCACCAGCCCGGGCTTCCCATGGACGCTGTGGATGCTGTCACTGCTGGAACTCCGTGTTAGGTTGGAGCTCCTGGAAGATGACGGGGTGTAGGAGATGGTCTTCAGGAAGTCTTTTGTGAAGGTGCTCATGTGGTCTGCCTTGGAGGGGACGGGCGTGGAGGTCTTCTGGGAGGCTTCAGCAGCAAGAAGGGTCTTCATGAGCTTCTCTGAGGCATCTTGAGAGGGGGGCTGCAGCTGAGCCTCAACAACAACCATCTCCTGAGGCTCCTCTTCCAAGATAGTCGCAACATCGGTTGGGCCTCCAGAACATTCTTTGCCCTGCCCGGCTGCGTCGGATGGCAGGGCCTTGAGGCGCTCCAGTTCCTTGGTGTGCTTGCGGACTAAACCAGCTTTCTGGAGCTGGAGAAGGGACTCTTGATGCTGCATCAGGTAGCTGTTTGTGGTTGGCTTCTCCAGATCTTTGCTGAAGAGCAAGTATTTCAGATCTTTTGTCTGCCGAGCATCTTTTCTTGGAAAAGGATCATGCTTGAAGACCGGGCTTCTCTCACAGAGAGAATGTCTTGAGCCAAGCGAGGCACCTCCTGGGGTTTTAGGGGCCTCCCTGGGCTTTTCAGAAGGGCCACAGGGCCAGCCTGAAGATGGCCGATCAGGACTGACGTCCTGGGCCTCATTTCCCACAACCATCGGGAGTAAACTGTTGGCTTTTGGTCCCTGGGATTCCTTCAGAGGTGCCTTGCAGAAAGCCTGCTCCAGAAACGCTGGGAAGGAGGGCTGGGTGCAGACGGTGGCACGGTGGCAAGGGGCCTCTGCTGGCAGGACCTCCGGGGAGTCCCTGAAGGCTTCAGGAGGGGACCCACCTAAGGGATACATGCAGTCGGTGCAAGACTTGTAGGGGGGCTTGACTTTGTGGAGAATCCCAAACAGGGCGTCATGCTGGAAAGGAGAAAAGAGAGGATGAAAGGAGAAGCGTTTCTCCCCCCCAGTCCTTGGAGAGAAGGAGAAGGACCTTCCTCAAAGGGCCCTGGAGGAGACCAGGTGGGGTGGGCCCTCTGGACAAGGAGGAACTCAAAGCAAGCCTTGGTGGTCAAGAGGGGGACCAGACCCTCCCAAAGCAGACCCGGCTGACAGAACCCCGACCCCCAGCCAAGCTCAGTCCTGCCCTTACTTCAAAGTCATCCGGGCAGCTCCTCTTACTGTTGTTGTTATTCAGGTTCTCACAGTTGTGCCTGCCCTCCCCGTCCAGCGACCGCCGCTTCCATCGTTCAAGGGGCTTCTCCTCCTCGGAGACCAGCAGCCGAGGAACCGTCTCTTCCCTCGGCTGGCTGGCCTCAGGCTCCGGGTGGCTCTCGGGCTCTGCAGCGCTGGGCGGCTCGGCCTGCCCTTGGAACTCCGGCTTTCCTGCCTGCAGCTGCCCCAGGAGGTCCTCCTCCAGACTCGCATCTGCCTCCAGGTCTTCCACCTGCAGACACAGCTCCTGGGGGCCTGGCAAGGAGTCGGAGAGGCGCCGCAAGCAGTAGTGGAGGCCCACCAACTCCAGGGCCGTCCGGCGGTCTGTGCAGAGAGGCGGGCCGGGAGACTCCAGGTCTGCATCCTCCAGGCTGCCAAGCAGGAAATCGTTGGGCCCAGAAGAGCCTTCCGAAGTGGGGGGGAAGCCGCCTCCCGCCTGCTGTTTCCAGAGCTTGTTGTGGCGCTGTTTGCTAGATGGGGAGAAATGCCCAGGGGGGGCTCAGAGCTTCGTATCATCCAGCTCATGGTTGTCCCAAAGGCAACTGGACTTCCTTTGAAAACATTTCGCTTCTCAGCCAAGAAGCTTTTCAAAGGAAAAAAAACCACCAAGAAAGTCAAGTTGCCTCCAGGACTCAAGAGGCTTCGGATTCAGGTGACAGGTCAGCAGCTGCCAGGGTCAGGGGCAAAAAGCCGCGGGAATCACCGGGGAGGAAAGGGGATCTCATCGTCTGTGGGAACGGCCGTGGGAGACGGGAGGAAGAACGTCAGACCGAGCAACGGTCGGATAAGAAGCAGCTAAGACCACAGCAGGAATGGAGGCCGAGAGAGGAAAAAGTCATCCTTCTCTCGGACTTCATTTCTGAGCTCAGGAGCCCAACTTCAAAAGCAGGCGGTTAAGGGGCAGCGTGGACCAACCCTTCCCCTGCCCTCCCCCCGCCCTCCCCAGGGAGATCCACCTTACCTGGCATCCAGGATACCCTGATATTCCAACAGCTGCCTCATGAACCCGGGGTTGGGCCGAGCGATGCTGCGCTTCTGCTTGACGTAACTGTAGGCTTTCTCCAAGGGCCACCCAAACTCCTTCATGGCGTAGGCAATGACCGTGGATGCGGAGCGGCTCACGCCCATCTTGCAGTGAACCAGGCACTTGGAGTGGTTCTTCCTGGAAGAGAAGAGGGATTAGAAGGGGTCAGGAGCAGGGATGGGGCCCTCAAGCGCCCCCCCCCCATTTCAAGTCTCACCTCCCCTGTGCAAAGGCTGCACGAGGAGCCTTTGGTGAAGCCCTCAAGATGTTGCATTTAATTTAGACCGATACTGCAACTGGCCCCACTTGAAGCTGAAAGGGCCTAGAATCAGGGTGTCCAACCTCGGCAAGACTTGTGGACTTCAACTTCCAGAATTCCTCAGCCAACTCTGGCAGGGGAATTCTGGGAGTTGAAGTCCACAAGCCTTAAAGATGCCAAGGATGGAGACCCCCTGGGTTGAAATGTCCACCTTTAAAAGCTGCAGGGCCCCTCAGGCTGCCCAGTCTTGGAAGCAGGCCATTCCCAGAGGCACCGCCCAGCCTTCAGGGGAGGATTTTCCTGGTGTATCTGGCCCAGAGGTCCCGGCTTTGGACCACAGAAATGGAGGCCAGAAAGCGGCTTCTAGAAACTCACCTGGCCTTGTTGATAAAGTGATAAGCCTCGTTCCAGTGGGCGAGGAGGTCGGTTGTTTCTTCGTCATAGACGCGGATGTTGTGGTACGCAAACAACCCCGGGAAGAAGTTGTCAATCTCCCTGGTGACGTTTAAAATGTAGTCCACGCTGAAAGGACGGGAGCAGATGGAAGAGCAGGGGAAGGGGAGAAACGGTGGCGTCTCCGTGAGAAATAAAGGGCCATTAAGCAATCAATACCACTCAGCCCAATCTTAGATTGCAGCTTCCATCCGAACTTGTACATTTCTGCCCATCTTAAAAACCAGACAGAGCAAGAAATAGACTCTCGGCCATGCTAAAAAAGTTAAAAATTACGTCTAAAATTATTGAGAGATGGTTGATTTAGGCTGGCTACAGAAACACAATCTCACAGATTTGATTGTGCTTCCCCTCTTCCCTTGTCTACACTCAGGGGAATCGGGAGGGTGTCTGTTAATGGTCTTTATAGTTCTTACCGCTTTAAATTGTTTTTAAGATTTTAACTGTAATATCTGTTGCTGAATTGTGAGCTGCTCAGAGTTGTTTGCTGAGATGGGCAGGCATAATAAACCTCTCCCTCTCCCAATCTCCCCCCTGCCCCCCTCCTCCCCCAGTCAAAGTCCTCCTCTTTGCTCTCTGCAGTTTTCCGGCCTGCTATTCTCCCTCTGTGGAGGCTTCTCCTCTTAGGGACATTCAGATGTCCATCACACAGGAGGGGAAATAGATGAAAACAATCCTGTGCAACAGACCCAGGGACTCCCTTTTTCAAACTTGGCCATCCAGGATTCTGCAGGGCCCCTGCAAGCCGCTTGCCTAGAGAACCCTGAAGCCAACAAAGTTGGGGTGAACTCACCCTGAGCCCCGAAGTTCCTCCAGGTTTGATGCGTTCCATTCAGACCCCTGGAAGAATCACAGCAGAGTCAAGCGATGGTTCTGGCAGGGAGGGAGAGGGCTCCTACCCACGCGTGGATGCTTACCAGGTAAAGGTGGTCGAAGATGAGGGAGGGCTTGTCCATCTGACCCAGGATGAGCAGCATCTCATTGTCGATGAATTCCTTGAATTCTTTCAAATTGCAGCTCATCTGCTTCTCCAGCTGGTTCCGGATCTGCCGAGAGAAGGCGAGAGCTCAGCGCATGGGGGAAGGCTGAGGGAAGGAAGCCCCCGGCTCCCAGTCCTCAGGCTCTTGAGCTTACTTCTTTGGAAGTCACGTTCTCCAGATCTTTGCTCATCATGATGCTCCGGAGTTGGGCCTTGATCAGCCGTTCGGCCCTCTCCCGCTCGGTTGGCCTGGGAGGGAAGGAAGGAAGGCCGGAGTTGGGGTGGGCTGCAAATCCAGACAGCTACCTCCCAAGAAAGCATCCTCAGAATTCCCTGAGTGAACAGCAAAACTGGGACAAAAGGTGAGCCTTTGTGTCACCTTCTTGCTGAAGGTCTAAGACCAGAAACGGTTGGGATTCCACAGAGTAGCATCCCACCAGCAGTTTAACCACAATGAAGGATAGTCAAGGAAGGGAACTTCTGAACAATGATGGTTAGAGACCCACAACCAAGCCTGTGCAAGCACCTGGTTCTCTCCAACACAATACAACCTCTGGTATGCCTGTGTGCCCACGCATACATATCCTTCGCTCCGAATAAAGAGTGGGCATGGGTCTTAGAGAAAGAGGCTTGCAGCTACGGACCGATAAAGCCAACCTCAAATTCTCCATGTCTGCCTGAACATCTCAGCTCTTGTTTGAAGAAGCGAGTTGCTTACACTCAGGATGTTGTGGGAGACTCTATCTCAATGGCCTCCTAGAAGCCCCAGAAAGATGCTCCTCAAATCCTACACGGTGCCCTTTCTCCGCTCCTCCTTCTGGAGCGAGGCGAGGAAGGACACCGCTTTCTAAAAGGCCAGAGGGGACAACCCTTCACCACTGCCCAGAAGGTCACGACAAAGCAAGAACGGCAGGGACCCACTTGTCCATGTAGAGGGCAGGCGAGTCGGGGCGTGGAGACTCCAGGTCCTGCATGGCGTTCCACTCATTGAGGCAACTCTGCTCGGAGGCAATGCAGCTCTCGTAGTAGGTGGCCCAGACGAGCGCCATCCCTCCCGGGAAGTAGTTGTGCCTCCGAGCCATCTCGCAAGCCTTGTGGAGGATCTGCAAGGCAGACCTACGAGTGGGGAGACCCAAAGGGTTATTGCTCAGCCCTGGCACCCTGAGCAGGAGAAGGCCCGGTCAAGCAGGCACAAAGGACGACAGGGGCTGAATTGACAGGCACGGCGGAGCCCTCCTGACCACTGCAAGGCCAAAAGAGCTGCTAAGGCCGGCCACGGACCACCTGGGTGCCTGCAGCGGCCATTGAAAAGTGGCCTCAGCCTTTGGGGAGGAAGGAGAAGGAGAGGGGAAAAGGGAGTCGCTCACCACATGGCTTGCACCGAGACGGGTTTGAAGATGTGTGTCTTGCCCGCCGTGCTGATGCTGAACCCGCTATCAAAGACAGACAAAAATCGATGCAGCGCACACAGGCCAGGGAGTGGCTCTTCACATGTAAGCAAACCACAGCCCTTTCGAAGTAGGCAACAATCTTAGATCAAACCACAAACGGAGGGGTCTGGGCAGGCAATAAAATTCTGCCCCCGAAACTTAGCCGGTGTATCTATCACAGAACAGGAGGGCTGGGGCCGCCATAGATTGGAATATTGGCATGGTGTTAAATTTTAAAAAGGTGACAATAGAATAGAATCATAGAGGTGGAAGGCATCTTGCAGGTTCCAACCCCCTGCTAGGCAGGAGACCCTACACCATTCCAGACAGTGGCTGTCCAGTCCTTCTTCAAAGCCTCCAGTGATGGAGCATCCACAACCTCTGGAGGGAAGCCATTCCACTGATTAATTGTTCTCACTGCCAGGAAATTTCTCCTTAATTCTAGGTTGCTTCTCTCCTTCCATTGTTTCTTGTCCTGCCTTCTGGTGTTTTGGAGAATAGGAGGGCCCCCTCGTCTTCATCACAGTCCCTCAAATACTGGAACACGGCTGCCATGCTCCACCTTGTCTTTCTTTTCACTAGACTAGACACACCCAATTCCCGTAACTGTTCTTCATATGTTTTAGCCTCCAGACCTTTAATCATCTTTGTTGCTCAGCAGCTCTTTGCACAAGGGGCCACCCCGTCCCCCGCCAGGAACTGTTCACGACAGTTTCAGCCCCCTCCCACAACCAGCTTCGCTATCTCCCGGCAGCCCTTCAGATCCTCCCATTTCTTACCCGTCTCCATCCAGGTGGATCTTCGTATCGCTCCACAGACGCAACACCATCCCGATGGTACAACTCTGGCTGTGGGAAAAGAGGGATGGGAGGTCCAGGGCTGCTGATTGGGCAGAACTGGGCGGGGGGGGGGAGCCAGCCCTGTTCTTCCAAGGATTCCTCAGGCCTTCACCCCTCACCTCTCCTTGCTGGAAAAGTCCACGCCCAGGAGAATGTTCTCCTCGGTATCTTGGCGCCCAGTGCTGTAGACAACCACCATGTACCTCACGCGATCGCTCCAGGCACTTTCTAAGCGCACGGCCTAAAAACCAGCAAGGCAGTTCTCAGCATTCATCCCTTTGGACAAACCTCTCTTTAGCTACGTATTAGTTTAGCTAGGGATGTTTCTGGCAAGACAAAAAGAAGAGGGTTTAATTCAATTTTCTCCAACCCACCTGGTGCCCCCTAAATATATGTTGGACCGCATCTCACACTGTCTTCCAGGCGACACAAGGCAGGGAAGGGTAGCTGGGAATTATGAGAGTCCTAATCTGATGCCCCCGGAGGGCACCAGGCTGCCTTCTTCAGATCTAGAAAGAAGATCTCCGTAAAGGTAGATGAAGGCCAGATCCCGCTATTTAAGTGATGTTCTTGAGATCTTCTAGCAGCAACATCAGTGAGCCAATCCTTAGTTTTCAGGAGACCAAGGCTCACAACCAAGCATTGATGGCTAAAGCTAGGAGAAATGATGGTTGGGGATGCGCTGCTTCCAATGCTACTTTGATTGACAGGAATAGGTTTTCTCTTCATAGATCTACCCTATGCTCCCAAGCAACTCCTTTCACAAAGGTTTGATCTACTGGGACAAGACCAAGACAAGGATTTGGCAAGTCCTCTTACCAACTTGATTCTGTCCTCACAGCGAAGGAGGTTGATCATCACCTGAAGGTGCTGCGGCAAATCCCCTGTGGATGCACAGGTAGCAAAATCATCAGGTGCATCTCCTAGACCTCTTTTGGTGCATCTACTAACCCAGCTCTCCCTCCTCCCTCGGTCATTGGCAAAGCCCAGGCCCCTATGACACCATTTCTCAACCCTGGCAACTCGAAGGTGGGTGGACGTCAATTGCTGCTGGGTGAGGAATTCTGGGAGTTGAAGTCCACCCATCTTAAAGTTGTCTGAGGTTGATGACCTACCATGACTCCCCGGAAAAGATTAAGAGTCATAAAGCTATCTCGCTTTTGCTGTCTGCTCTCTCTGAAGCCTCCTTAATAAGCCAACATTATACTTCTCAAGAACTTCCTGATGGCCCACCACAGATTTAGGACAGCAGAAGAGCTCCTTGGTCCCCAGGCAGGAAGGCTTCCAAACACAGGATGGGACTGAAGTGGAAATAAAAAGTACGGCCTCCACTACCTTATCTTCCCAACTTGATGTCCTGCAGAGGGCACTAGTTGAACGAAGGCTAGTTTCGGCCTTAGCAAGCTTGCCTGGCCCCACATCGAAATCCGATTTGGAATTGTCACCCCATATCCCCAAGAGGTCTCGGAATTAGCAATTCCCAAACAGTCACACTTCCATCTCACCCTCCAAGGTGAAAGGCCAATCACAAGGGTCCGTCTGGTTGCATTCCGAGAGCCCTTATCTGCACCCTCCATAGACACCCAACAAGGTGAAGTTCTTCCGGTAAGAACTGCCAAGCTGAACCCAGGACCTGTGATGCTGGAGCCCATCCTCCGGGCAGGACGGAGGGGAAGCCAACCCATGCCCTTTGGTTCCCAGGGCGCCCACCCTCACTTACCACCTTTCTCCTCTGCACTGGCTTTTCCTAAGCGATTCTACCCAAGTTACCTGGAGAGGCCAGGAGGACGTTACCTGCATGTTTGTGAGGATGCAGGAGACTCCGGGGTGGCCCTTGCGGACTGTTTCCTTGCTGTAGGAATAACGCAGCTCCTTTGACCATAAAAAAGCTCTCGCTTAAGCTGCAACACAAAGAGGACAGCACAGGTCAGGTGGGAAGAGGCACGGAGGCAGCGTGGACAGCAGGCTGACTCCTGTGGGGCAACCTCAAGCTTTCTGGGAAGGGAAAAGGGGCCTTGAAGTTCAGCTCAATCTTGGTGCCTCCAAAGACAAGACCAGGTCTTGAAAGGGGTTTTTATTTTGATTCCCAGTCTAGTCTATTCTTTGCTGACAGTCTCCCCTCCAAGTACTAGCCGGGCAAGTCCCTGCTTAGCTTTCTCCACGAGCAGCTACATCTAGGGTGACCAAGTGGAAGCAGGTAATCCCACCAACCAAGTGGATCCAGGTGGGAAAGAGAGCAGCCGGTTTTTGTCAGACTGAACGAGATGCAATCCTTGCTTCAGCTTGCGACCATCACAAGCACCGCAAACCGAGGACAGATTTACTTTCTAATTTATTTTTTCAGTTTAAAGGCTACAAAACCAATAAACAATAATGTGATGTCCAAATAAAATAAGTACTCCTTCTCCCTCATCATGAAAAGGGAGGAACCCCCCTGCTCCCCCCGCTCTTGGTCCAAGAGCCAGTGGCTCATCCTTTCAGCAGTTCTGGTAACATTAGGACAGAATTAGTGGGATCAAAGGATTGGGCCCCATCACTTCCACACACTGGAGGCCTTGTTTCCGAGCCAAAAGCCAGCGGCACCAAGCCAAGCTTTAAGTGAATGACTTAAGTGCTTGTCAGAGGGGGATGAGGAGGCTTCACTGCTAGCAAATGATTTTAGAAAGGCGTCTGGGTTCCCGTCAGAAGCAGACGGTGTAATTTTCCATCGGGGGTTAGATGTTGGTCTGCTTCAGGAGGTGTGCCGACAAGAGTTTTGGAGGAAAAAGATAAGAACCTTCAAACAGAATTGCGTAATGACCCTGGGTTATCCGATTCCACAAGGGAGGTTAAAAGCCAATGTGGTTTTTAAAAAAACTTTATCCCTCTCAGCCCGTTCAGCTCCATTTTCACATGGGGATTTATCAAGAGCCTTCTAGATGGGGCTTGGAGGTGGGAAGAAGTTGGATCCAACCTGCAGAATTCACTAGAACAGGGTCTCCAACCTTGCCAATTTTAAGACTCGTGGACTTCCAACTCCTAGAATTCTGGGAGTTGAAGTCCACAAGTCTTAAAGTTGCCAAGATTGGAGATCCTTGCACTAAAAACATCTCCCAAACCAATCTCGCAGCCAGGATTCAATGAGAATAGGCTGTTTTCTAAGGTTATCCCCAGAAAAACTGCAGGCGAGTGAGCCACTCTGCCTTTTAAAGATTATATAAACACTGTTTTAGCCCAGGACAGGAAACTGGTCCGCCTAATGAAGACTGATAGCAACAAAGAATAATTTGGAGGATATCTATCCAATTCTTTAAAACAAGGGTGTCCAAGCTTAGCAACTTTAAGACTTTAGAACTTTAACTCCCAGAATTCCCCACTCAGCATGAGTGTCTGGATTTTCACTTTCATTCAAATATGATCGGTCTACCATATTTGACTCAGACTTAGTCATAGGTCTATTTTACAGAGAAAGAACCGAGGCAAAATGCGCAATTTGCCTATGAAACATTCCAGTTACGATTGTACTGTATTAGGAAGGGAGGATATCCACACTCACCTGATTAAAAACTACAGTGTGGGCTGCAGAAAGGGTCTCACCCACCCTCCCACCCACCCCAGAAGCTGCTGCTACTGCCTGACAACATGACCAGCTGAATCTGTGTGAGATCCCATCAAATCTGCATTTCACCGGACAATAAAATCCCTCAGAAGGCTGGCAGCTAGTTGAGCAAGCCTTTCATCTGATTAACAGTCCTGAACATCAGATGTCAAGTGAGACTTGATTCACAGCCCCAGGCTGGAAAAAAAGTCAGCATGGACATTGGGGTCAGCGTCCAATGAGCGACATTGATGGGAAGTCCAAGAAAACATGCAAAGGGTTTGCGAAGTCTGACAGGACACCTTTCCCAACATTTCCTGCCATTCGGAGAACAACGGCACACAATTCCTGTTTATGATCAAAGGCAGAGGAATTACTAACTGCCCATAATCCTGACCACGGCACAATCAGGCTCAAGTGAGATCATCCTACGGCCATCAAGTCAACCGAAGAAAAGCCCACTCTGTCAGCTTCCTTCAGTGGCCAAGTATTCAACCCATCGGACAAAGGATTTGTCAAAAGGATTTATTAGCAACAAGAAATGTAAGAAAAGGGCCATACACTCCCCGTCCTTCAGTGGTGACCTCAGCAATCAACCACAGGATCCTCTCTATAACATGAATCCAGCCACACATTTGGCCTTAAGCCCCATCAAGAGAAAATCAACCCTTAAAACCAGCTTTGTATCTCAGTCCGTGTGTAAACAGCAGCCTAACCCAACCGTTTCTGCAGCTGAAGTCCCACCAGCTCAGGTGAAGCTTGGAGCAAACACGGCCGAGAAGCCTTCATGGAAAAACACAACTCACCCACCAAGAATGAAGCCTCAAGACCTCCTGAAGATCTCAACCTCTAGCAAAGCTGTGAGAGCAGGAAGGAGGTGGCATACGTACGGCTTGGGATGGGGCTTCTTTAAGCAGCCGAAACATTGTGTGGCCCCGAAGGACAGGCAGAAGGTAGCAAAGTCAGAAAGGTTCATAACCACGTCTTCAACTCATTGTGCTGAGCTTCCCGACATTCCTTGGTGGGAATGAAAAAGCCAAGCGATCCTTCTGGGCGGAGGAGGGAGGACTCTCCACGTCACTTGGGAACGGAGGTCTTTTATGGAGCCCTGCCCCCCACAATATCTTCTTCTTGGCCCCAAACAAGCACAAGGACCTGCCCTCGTCCATCCTGATGAAAGAGGGCTTTCAAAAGGAAAGGGGGACCGAGCAATGCTCGTGAAATCCCTCCCCTCCCCTCCCACAGCCTTTGCTCACTCGCCAGCTCCGTGAAGCTGCCTTGCTTCCTTAGCAGGAGAGATCCTCTGGGCTGTCCTTGGGAGAGTCAAAGGGGTCAGCCTGATGGATGAAGGGCCGGCATTCCTCACCACCCACCTCAGGACTTGCCTAAGACCATCTCTGGGGAATCTGATTGGGGTCCAGTTTCAGTGGGCAGCATTTAGAAGCAGACAGATGGAGATGAGGCAGCATGGAAGCCAACCATCCTACAAGACTTTTCCATGGGAAACAAAAGCCTTCTTGGGTCTCCTGAGCTCAATGCACTGGCAAGGATGATGGCAGTTGTTGTCCCAGCAGATCAGAAGGGCACAGGGGTGAAATCTGGGTCACAAATTCTTCAGAACTCACCAAAAGTCCAAACAAAAGTTTAGTCATGGATCATCTTCATTTTAAATGCTGGTGCGGGAGGAGAAATTGGGACCCTCCCCCAAAAGCAGGCTTTCCTCCTCCCATAGATGTTTATCTATGAAAACATTCAGGAAGGAGAGAAGGGAATGGAAAACAGGGCACTTAAAGTGTTTTGATACCCTCTGAAATACTCACACGCCTAAGGAGTAGCCAATGAGTTCAGAACAGAATAGAGTAATGTACTACTTCTATTTCTCTCAATCCATTTCAGACTAATAGGGAGATGAGCAAAGCCCCCTGCTGTCCCTCAACCGTTTGGAGAGAAGCTTCCAGCCCTGGAGAACTCACAGGATCTCCTTCCCAGCAGTGGAAGCAAGGAAAGCCATATCTAACTGGAGCCGCAGAAGGAAATGAAGGCATGGGAATGGAATCGCAGAGCTGGCTCCCAACCCTGTAGAACCAGCCAAAGGTCCTGCTGTGAGATCTCAAAGACTTTGTGGCAGGTTTGTGGTTGAGTGTCTGCGTCTTTCAGAAAAAGTTGGGTGGGGGGAGGCCATGTTCTACACATCCCTCCTCCAGGTTTCCAAGACCCTGCTCTCGTTAGGGGCTCTTGGACAGCACTGTCATCAACTTTCAGTGCCAAGGCCCTCGCCAGCTTTGAGGCCTTGAGACCTTCCAAAATTCTTTATTGCCCCCCAGTTTTTAACATGGCATTTCTAAGACTCAAGATCCTGAAATTCAAAGAATAGACATCTCTGCTTCAGTTACAGCACCACTTAGCCTAAAGGCCAGGAAGGTCCTTCTCTTGGACATTCCCCTTCTGGGGCTCCCACCGCAAAGGATCTGGCACAAGGACTGTCAAAAATGAGTCAACCCGTAACAAAGAGTTGATCGATGGCCACAATTTGTTCAGAGAGGACCCATCTCCAGAAAAGGAAGCGCTGTGCGAGGGTCACCTCTCAAAGGGATCTGCTTGGCTCTTCCAGAAGCAATTCAACTGGCCGAGCTCAGGCCAGTTCCTATTATTTTTAGCACTGGGAAGGTCCAACTTTGGCCGTCTGTCCAAAGATGTTTGAAGCAGCCCTGAGGGCCATTGAGGAGCAGAGCGGTTGGGTCTTCTGCAGGCATCATCTCATTGGTCCTGGGGGGGAACCCAACCCCCACTGTGCCTCTTGGCCGAATGGACAGAAGGGCTGAAGGAGGAGTGAGCTTTGAGGCTGGAGAGCTTCGCTCCCCGTGTCTGCAGAGCTGCACCAACAAAAGCTCTTTGTGAGGGGCCATTGTGTGGCTGCTGAGGCGTGGGCTGCCTTTGCTGCCAGAAATTCCAAGCCGCGTTTCCAGAGACCACAGGTCACTCGCAGCGCTGATGCAAAGTCTCTTTCGGGGTAAGATTGCGGGGGGAGGGGAGGGGAGGGGTGGAGGAAGAGGGAAGAAATCTTTCAAGGAACCCACAAATTTCTCAGCAGAAGGAAGCGGCAGGCGAGGCAGGGCTGGGGATCTTGGGATCCACTTTATCCCAATTCTAATCCT
>JANHFM010004547.1:45027-63135 GCA_032468115.1 Grayia smithii
AAGGAAGGAAGGAAGGAAGGAAGGAAGGAAGGAATGAAGGAAGGAAGGAAGGAAGGAAGGAAGGAAGGAAGGAAGGAAAAGAGAAGGGGAAAGATGGAAGGGATGGAAGAACAGAAGGAGAAGATGAAGGAAGGAAGGGATGGAAGGAAGGAAGGGATGGAAGAAGAGAAGGAGAAGAGGAAGAAAAAAAGAGAAGGGATGGAAGAAGAAAAGGGGAAGGAAGGAAGGAAGGAAGAGAAGGGATGGAAGGAGAAGAGGGAGGGAGGGAAGGAAGGAAGGAAGGAAGCAAGGAAGGAAGGCAGACCCCACTGGGCTTATTTTCCTGTTGGTTTCAGGAGAAATGTCCCCCATCCCCACCAGTGATGCTTGGGGGGTGGGTAGAAGGCCAGGCGACTGGTTCTCCCTTCCAGGGTGCCAACAGCTCCCTAAATTCTTGACTGCCAGATGCAGAGTCTCTGCAGTTCTCCCATTTATCCCCACACCTGCTCAGGAACCTCTTGCAAGAAATAGGGGAAAGATGGGGAAGAGGATTGCAAATTTCACAAGCAGCCCCCATCTCCAGGAGGACGGCACACAGCAGGGTAAGGAAAGGAGCTAATAACAGTGCCCATAATCCACAGTACAGTAGTAAGACATCTGGCTCTAGTTTGCAATTGAAGCCTCTTGTTATCTGGAGCAATGAGAGACACGGAGGAAATCTTGTGGGAATTTTCCCAGATGTGAATGAGGTGCAGATGAGAAGTTAGGGGAGGGGAATAATCAGAGGGGATAATTATTGAGGATTATTCACTAGATATGAGAGGATTGATTCAAGATTTGTAGAAGAAAATTGACCAGATTATATCGAGGAGCGCCTGGGGGAAGGAACGTTTACTAGATACGGAAGAAGATCAGTTCTGACTTGGGTTTGGGGAACGTCTTTCAGGGTGTCCCAGGAGACCTTTCTGGAAGAATTCTTTTTGTCTTGCAGTTGTAAACAGAGATGCTCCGGACAGGGCGGAAGGAAGTTAGCTGAGCTCTGATCCTTCCTGTCCATCTCGGCTCAAGGAGTCCAGAGATGGTCACATCAGACCAACCTAGATAGTGCCACACTAGGTAAGAAGTTGCCTCCTTTGGTTTACTTTGTGTTGAGGACACTTTTGTGCAGAGAACTTCAAAAAGGAAGCAGACCCTGTGCTGGACGCAAGAGGTCACTCCTGATCAGGAAAGCTGAGTCTGGTGGAGCCTGGCCAGAAGCTCTGAGTTACACCTTGCTTCTCTCTGCCCCCAGAAAAGTTTCTTGGCGCAGGAGAAACCTAAGCTCCACCTTATGGCCTCATTATCCTGCCGAAGGGACCTTTGACCAATGCACCAACTCGTTCCCAGTTTTCTTCCTGCGAGGAGCTGCGTTGGGCAAACAGCTGTGTGAGAAGACTTTCCTGGGCCTGTGGATTGGCACGGTGAGAAGGTTCTACCTCTCGCTTGGCTTCTTTGTGGTTGTGAGAATGAAATTATGACAAAGCGGTTTGGAGGGGAACGTAGCTACCTGGGGGTTGTGGTCTTGCAGAAAATAGACGCTGGAGATTTAGCAGAGAGAGGAGCTGGCCTGCCGGACTGAGAGAAGAGGTGAAACTCTTGCTGAGATTGGTCAAAATCTAGCTTTTTTTCCCAAGAGAAGCTTGGCAGCTCTTAAAAAGTTTTCAATCTTTTGCATTTATTGGAAATTGCTACAGAAAGAGCGTGTGTTGAAGGGGTGGGGGTGGGGAACTGCAGTGTGGGGTCTTCCTCCCCCTGAAAGCTTAGAGCAGGAGTGGGCAACCTGCTGTGTCCAGGGGGAATTGCCCCAACCCAGAATTCTCCCACCTGGCCTGGAGATGGCCAGGGACACCAGGATGTCACTGGAGGGACTGGGATTTGCAGCAGTTGGAGGGACTGGAGAGGTCCGAGGGGCAAAGAAATGTCCAGGACCCACTTGACACCCCCAGAAGAGAAAAAAATCAATATTTTTCTTTGAGATTTGTTATTTTTAAGGGGTACAAGATGGTCTCCCTTTTTGCCCTTCCCAGACACTTGTCATGCGTGTCGCCGTGATCGGAGCCGGGGTGATGGGTCTGGCCACAGCCCTTTGCATCCATGACCGATACCACCTTGTTGACCAGCCGTTGCAGATGGAGATCTACGCAGATGAATTCAGCCCCAGCACGACTAGCAGTGGGGCTGCCGGCCTGTGGCAGCCCTACCTGTACGACAAAGGACAGACGCAGGAAACGTAAGAGCAAACGCTCCCCTTGCGAGGGCCGGCTGAGTTCCTCCTGTGCCTTTCAGATGAGCAGGGGCTGAAGCCCTCCCCGCTTTAACCATGCTGGCTAAGGAATCCTGGGAGTTGAAGTCCACCCATCTTCTTTGTTTTTCAAGGATTCCTTGGTGAAAAGTAAAGTGCAGTGGGTTAAATGTGAAGGGAAACTTATAAACAAGGTGGGTTTTTTTTCCTTTTGCCCTGGTAAAAAATTTACAGTGAGTCTGCGGATGGAGGAGGATCTGTGCCAATGTCCACATGTGGTTCCTCCTCTAAAACCATTGCCCCAAATACATCTCAGCCCTGCCTTTCTGCAACCTTTCTACCTGCCAACAGTTTTTCTCTTGCAATTTCCTTGAGTTCAGATTTGAAGGGAGGCGCCTGACCCTCTCTTATTTAATATTACAGGATCTGGAACAAAGAGACTTTTGATTATCTGCTCCAACATGTTATTTCACCAGAAGCCAAGGAGATGGGACTGTTTCTGCTCTCTGGATACAACCTCTTCACACGACCGGTTCTGGTAAGTGGTTGGCTTAAAAACATCTGAGCCATTTTCTCAATGCAAGCTTGTTCCTCTTTGGAAGGCTGGAGTAAAGTATAAAGATGGTATTACTAGACTCACCTGGAGTTTTGCTTTTGAGGATTTCTGACCCCCCTTCCTTCCCACCTTGTCATGCAAGGAGCAAAGAGGTTTCCAACTGGTGGGAAAATAAATTCAGGAGTGTTGCAGGCAGAGTTTTTGACAGTGGGGCCGCATTGCCAAGACTTCTGGATCAAGACTTATTTATTTTGCATTTCTGTAAGATTCTATTTCTCCCTTGTCTCTCTCTCTCTCTCTCTGCAGGATCCATCATGGAAACATATTGTCTTGGGATTCAGGAAACTGTCCCAGAAGGAGCTTGAGCTGTTCCCTGGCTACAGGTATCAGACGGCCTCTTCTCTTGGATTTGGGAACTGTTGTAGACTAGTGTTTCTCAACCTTGGTTGTTTGAAGATGGGTGGAGTTCAACTCCCAGAATTTGGATCCATATTTTTTGTTTTGGTCTTCTTTTTCCCTAATTTCAGCTTCGGCTGGTTCAACACAGCCCTGATCTTGGAGGGCAGAATCTATCTCACCTGGCTTACAAAGCAGTATGTATGGGTCTTCTTTTTCTTACTATCTACATTTGGCAACTCTCTGAGTTTTAGGTAGTTCGGATTTTTTTCTCATGGTGACAGAGTGGGTGGCTAGGAAAGCTGGTTGGGGCCTTGGATTAAATCTTTAATCCATGTGGTGGCCTTGAGAGATAAATTGGAACCCTTGTCATTCAGCTAATAATGACTGGCTAGCCTCAACCTTCCATAGTTACAGATGTTAATATCTTGGAAAAACTAGATGTGGATGGAGAAAAGGAAGAACAGTTGCCTTCAACTCTCCCCCAAAACCCCAGAGCCAACAGGCATGTCTGTCAAGCTCTTCTGCTGACAATCCTCCATTGCTCTTAAAAGGTTGACCCTACGGAAGGTCCAGTTCTTCCATCGGAAAATCAAGTCCTTCCAGGAGGTGAGTTGGGATGTATGTAGAGCTGGCTGAGAATGGTGGAAATTAAAATCCGTAACATCTGGAGGGCACCAAGTTGAGAAGGTCACTCTAGGCCAGTGTTTCTCAACTTGGGCAACTGGGAGATGTGTGGACTTCAGTTTGATAAACACCATTCTGGACAGACAGGGGGAGGGGTCTTGTATTCCTGAAAAGGAAGATGGGGAATTAATCCACTTACTCTCTTCTGTTAGCTGACCACTGAAGGGGTGGACGTGATAGTCAATTGTACCGGGATTCGGGCTGGAGAGCTACAGACTGACCCTGAGCTGCGTCCAGGCCGAGGACAGATCATCAGGGTGAGGCCTGGGGGAGTTGGTCAACAAGGCTGGGGGAGGCAAGCTGTGAGATATCCTAGTGCGACACTTGGACGTTGGACGTTGAGGAAAGCTGCTCTGAACCTTCCCAGAAGGCCCTCAAACCCTAGAAACAAGCAGGAAGGGAGAGGCGGGTGTTGTTTGCTGGATAGAGATGGTCAGTTGTTTAAATAAATAAATAAATAAATATAGTCTTCTTCGTGACCTGCTGTTTGTCACAACAAATCAGGAGAAAGCAGAGAAATGGTTACTTCTGGCTGTGCATTGGCAGGTTGCACCAGCGCTCCATCTGGCTCCTTCCTGACCTTCATGCTTATTCTGGGTCTCTAGGTTGAGGCCCCCTGGGTGAAGCACTTCATCATCACCCATAACATTGACGCTGGGATCTACAGGGAGCCCTACATCATCCCTGGGTAAGGAAAAGGCAGTGGAGAGTGGCGGAATGATCAAGGTGGATCCAGCTAAGGTGGGAAGTCAAGAGGCATTCCAGCTGCATCTCCTGGGATCAAGTCTTCTCCTTCTATTGGAATCCGGTGATCCGGTATTCTTAAGATTGAAGAGAGGTTCCCACCATCTTCTGCTGGTATCCTTCTGTGAAAAGGGAAGACAGTTTGACCCCCAGCTTCCTTGGTGGCTTCCAGGGGGTGGGCCTCTGACCATGCTGGTTCCGCAGGATGAGAGCTGTAACCTAACCCACCTGGAGCACTAGAGACCGAGGAAGGAGGTGGGAGGAGGTCAGGTCCCAATTTAAAATCGTTCAAGACTGACTGTTCCTCCCTCCTCTGTTCTTGGCAGGAGCCGTACGGTGACCTTGGGGGGTATATTTCAGCTTGGGAACTGGAGTACAGAGAACAACCCAGAGGATCATAGAAAAATCTGGGAAGGATGCTGCAAGCTGATGCCCAGTCTCCAGGTAGGTCAGTTCAGCCAAGATGGGCCAAGGCTGTTGCTAGAAACACTTGCATTCTCCCCATTTCCCTAGACAGGGAAGGAAGTCCCCGTGGCAGCTCATCCAGGGTTTTTAGTGCCCCATAGCCTGAGGAAACATTGGGGCCTGAGGATAAGCTGCTGAGTGTAATTCTTTCAGGAAGCCAAGATAGTCGAAGAATGGAGTGGTTTACGCCCATCGCGCCCTACCATCCGTCTGGAACACGAGACCATTTGTCATGGGACGCTCCGATCAGAGGTAGCCATTTTTCTGAATGAAAAGGATTCCAGGAGATGTTGTAGATTCAGTCTTGCTTCTCATCTGCTTCTGTGCTTTGAAGTTCCCGTTCTTTCCTTTTCAGGTGATCCACAATTACGGTCATGGAGGATTTGGGCTCACCATTCACTGGGGGTGTGCCATGGAAGCAGCCAAACTCTTTGGGAAGATCCTAGGAGGTCAGAAGTTGACCAAGCCACCTCGGGCAAATCTTTGAACAAGTGCAAAGGTGTCAGAAACCTTTCCATGTAGGTCTGGGTTTTTTTCCCCTTCCATCTTACAAAGGGGAGCTAATCTTGTCAAATTTGGGAGTCTGCTTCCTTAAGAGTATTAGTAACTGATTCCCCATTTTGGCTGGATAAATAGTAAATAAGAGTACTATTTAGAGTAAATAAGACAGCTGTTTGGGATTGGTGAAGCCATTCCCTCTTTTCTTTCATCTTGATTTAGGTTTTTGGTACAAAAACAATTGTCTTAAATGTTGATGGAACAACTTGGGGAGCTGCAGGTGGAAAATGTGTAACCTCAACAATTGCATGGATTCCCAAGTCTAAGTACAGATAAACCTCCAACTTGGATGCTGGGTTTTATTCAAAGGGAGCTGATGAACAAGTGTGTTCAAGCAGAGGGCAAACAACTATCTGACAGTAGTTATTTTTGGATTCTTCTCCAGATAGGAGGATGGTCCCCCTTCTGCTCATACAGCTTTTCCTTACACTTTTTCTTCTCAAATAACAATGACATCTGCTTCCCGATCCATATTCTCTTTGCTTCTGGTTTCTAGTGGAGTTGTCCTCTGTTAAAACTTACAAAATACTTCAAAAGCAGATTTGACGGAGCCTTTATTTATGTTTACATTACTTTCTTAGGTAACCTCTTTTACCTCTTAAAAATATGTGAGGGTCGACTCCAGTAAACTTATTACTTTGCATGAGATTGTCCATCTGAGCAAATCAGGGTGAATGGATAATTTTGGGGTGTCCAACCCTGGCAACTGGAAGATCTGAGGCCTTCAACTCTCAAGATTCTCCTTGCTGTCTGGGGAATTCTGGGAATTGAAGTCTACGAGTCTTCAAGTTGCCAAGGTTGGACACCCCTGGGCTTACTGCTGAAGCGATCAAAATCTGATGCATCCAAATCCAGTTGGAGAGGTCTCCAGAGATGCATTGCAAGCAGGAGCTACCCAGGCGAGGACCTTCCCTTGCAATTTAGAGGGGGCAGCAAAAGGAAGTGACTAGCTTCAGCAGAGCCAGGTGGAGAAAGAGCATTTCGGGTGCTGACAAATCAAGCAAAAGACTTCTTCCCTTGTTCTGAGCAGCTCCAGCCAAAACACCAGGGACGTCTCCAACTGTTTCTCAATGATTCTGCAAATTTCCAGAAAAGAACAGAGAAGACTCTTCCGTAAGGGCACTAGAGCTGTGGTGAGTTTTCAGCCTGATGGTGGACGCTTCCTTGGGTGGACGCAATTCCTTCTTTTGAGGGAGTGAGAATGCCATAATCCTCCTCCTTATGAAAAACTACTTGTTTATTCAACATAAAATATCCAGTGTGGAATTGCACTGCCTAATGGTGTGTAATTAATGGAGACAGATGAAAATATAGTAGTACAAGAAGCTCAGGATACAGAAATCTTGAGAACACACGTCACAGTTAGAAACTGTACATTCGAACATAGCAGACACTTAAATAATACCCCTCTGCCCCAAACACTGAGAAATACAAGTACCATTCCACACAGCATATACAGCAAACTCTTCCCAAAGCTTTGCCAGTTAGAGAACTGGAGAACCCACAGAGTCCCAAACACCACAACTGAATGTCCAATGGCATTGTTGCTTCTTTTTTTAATGAACACACCAACAGACCTCGATGTGTTTAGAGCCCTATCTTCGTTACATACGTTGGTGCATTTCTGGTATTAAAATGCTCCTCAAATATGAGAAGGCCAAAACTTATTGTCAGAAAGGAAAAAAAAAGTGACAGCGCAGATTTCCAGCTCAACAATCGGAAGCGTGCAAAGTCGGTTTGCATTGTCAGGGAAAAACCTAATCAACTTAAATAGCCTGTGATTCGGTTTGGAAGAGACAATCTCTTTCTGATCATCATTTTTGTGTCAGCATAAAGCTGCTCTACCTGTACAAGTAATTTGCACAACTAAAAGAACTTAACCTACAATTTTAAGTAGCAGTTGCTAAATGTTCCAGATCCCAGAGACCCATCAAAAGAGAACCATCTTAGTAGAAGCCACTCAGCCCTAAACATGTTAGAAGTTGCCTGCATGAGCCTCTGGCACACATGCACACACGCACACATCATAGCTACAAAAGTGCAGCCTCCTTAAATACCCTCTGAGGCTTCCCAGTCCAGAGATGATGGCCAGATGATGTTTTTCACTTCAGCTGAGCCAGCCAATGTCTGCTAAGCATGATGGAGAAGACCTGCCTCTGAACAGATGAAGAAATGAGGAGGAATGTCTAGAAACCACGCCCTTGGCTTCTCCTGTCTACGAACCTTTGGCATTTGTGGGGTGCCCAGGGACAGAAAGAGGATGGTTAAGCTGGATGCCTCTGGATGACCACCACCGGGGCATGGACCCATTCTTAGGCCTCTCTGTTGGGGAACGTGGATAGGAACCCAAAGGAACCATCACCATTATGAGTTGCATGAAGAAGTCATCTAGTTTGACCCGACAGAATCTGTTCCCTTCCATTTTACTGGATGAACCTAAATTCAAGAGAGAATTTTTTCCTGTAATGATCTCACATGCACCATTTGCTAAACTTACAGGCATTTTCTCCTATAGTTGCCTCCTGAGAAAAACACTTCAGTCTTTGGGTCACCTGGGTGGACGTTTCCTGCGGCACAACCTTCCTTTGGAGATGGGGCAGTCATAACCGTATGCTGCGTTTCCAAATGTTCTTTTTTTTTGCAGGACTGATTTCAATATCCAAGGAAGTTCTCCATCAGTGAGGGGAACAGCATTTATCCGAACGCCTGTCCACCCTCACAATCCCAGTTGCCAAGGAGATTCAGCTAAATTAGCGGGTTTTGGGCCTTGACAGTTCATGGTGATAGAAAGAGTGCAAGGCTGCTGATCAATTCACAAGTGCCTTTGAGCTACTCTAGGCGTGAGGACACATACATATGAACCTGTTTGCTTCCCAGGGTTGAAGACATGAGATGTCTTGTGAAGAATGGAGTCCTTGAAGGCATGATAATTGCTTGTGTGAAATGGAGAAGTTCCCTTGGCAACAAGAACAAAACTCGGTTCTCCTGTTGTCTATGTCCACCATGAAAAACATAGTAGAAATTTGGGGCTAGATCTTTCCATGGTTATATCACATTCCTCTTCAATGCACACAAACACACACACACACTTTCATCTCCCAGATGGAATGCCTCTCCTTGCACATGGGGGTGGTGAAGATGCAAGCAACAAAGGATCCAGGACAGGTTGACCATCCCTTCTTTGGGCCAAGGATGGTAGTGAGCTATTGCACTTCTCGGGTGTTGGGAGTGTTGACTTCCTCCAGGTGGGGCAATCACCCCTGAGAGCCAGAGTTCGATTGGGGGACGCCACGCCCAAACATCTCCTGCCCCCACTCCTTGTGGGTGGACTCCTGGAGGCCGCGGCCTCTGGTTTCGATGGGAAGGAAGCAGGAGGCCAAAGCTGCCAAGATGCAGCACCCGCTGTAAACAATCAGCGTCAAATAGACCGAAGACTCCAGCATCACCTGGAAATAGAGGTAGAAGAAGATCAGCAAAGAATGGTGTCCTTGCCAGGATTTGGACAAAAAAGGAGCCCCCAGGCTTGGTCAAATCCCCCAGGGTTGGATGGACAAGGGTTGGACAGGTTGGATGGACAAGCCAAGCTTTTGGCTGTGATTGGTTAGGGACTTAAACTGTCCGCCTTATATCTGAAGAACTGAGAAGGTAGGCAACCTCATCATAATACTTAGCTCTTTGTGTGTGTCCTCACAATTGTGTTATTGAAGGGTCTTTAGAAACATTGGGGAATGAGATGAAGCTTAAAGAATGTCTCATGAATCGGGAGGGGTTGTAGCAAATCTAACATGAAGATCCAGGCTCTGCCGTTGTATTGCTAGAGCTTCCCTTCAGAAGTTTCCAGGACCCCTGATTCATTGGGACGTCCCAGGATAGGACTGGGTCAAGGGAAGCCATGAGTTGCCACTAGGAGCCGTCCTTGTTTTACCTGGGCAATGAAGGGTGTGATGAGGGCACCAACTCTGGCCACTCCACTGCATGTCCCTAGGCCCAGGGCACGGGTGGCGGTTGGGTAGACCTGTTGAGAAAGCCATGAGCGCTTGAGGCTCCCTGCCCACCCTTTGGCTTGCTGTCGCTGGCGGTTCCTTGGCCAAGCCCTCCCTTGGGAGCTCCAAGACCACTCTCCACTGGAGAAGAGGTGCTTTCCCTTCCTACCTCGGGGGTGTAAACATACGCAGCCTGGAATCCTCCCGAAATAAAGGCCCTGGCGATGAAGAGCAGCACAGTGAGCACCTTCCTGTATCAAGAGAGGCTGGCCTGCTTTCAGAGAGCCAGCCATGGGCCAGGATCTTTCCCTTGCAGTCCCATGGAGGAACCTCAACGGGGGGGGGGGGGGACTTCTCTGGATCCCCTGGACTCACCTTCCGACACAGAGGAAGAGCAAGAGGCTGCAGAAGGCAAAGACCAGAAAGGAGAGGGCCATCGTCTTCTTGCGGCCGATCCGGTCAATCACCCACAAGGTCACAAGAACCCCTGGAGGAGGAGAAGCAGGAAAGGAGGAGCCTTAAGGCCATTTCATCACCACCAGTGTCTGGGTACGAGTGCAAATCCTTCCAGGTTGCAGGAGAAATGGAGTCGCCTTCAGCATGGCAGTGTCTGGCCAGCCACTGGTTCCAGGTTGGGTTATCAACTTTTCTGAACTTGCTGGCCAAATCAGATCAGAGAACATCTTCCCCAAGAGCAGAATTTGTAAGGGGTGCACACATCTCCAGGGTGACAGCACCACGTGAGATGGTTTCACTGAAGTCATTTCTCCTGGCAACCTCTCCCCAAAAGACTTTGGGATGATCTCGGAGAGGGAAGTAGGGCCCTGAAGACCATAATCACCATTTCAATAGAAACGGGAAAGAAATGAGGGGAAATGATCAACGTATCTCTTCGAAGGAAAATTTCAGAGGCCAATATTTATTCTTAAATTGTGTTTAAATTGGTAATGCAGCTAAATCTTAAAAATATGTTGGCAGTGTGTCAGTTTTAATTGAGCATGAGATCGGAAGCTAGGTACCCATTGAATTAATATCTGAGAGCGTCCTTCCCAACCATGGTGGGGCCAAAAGGATGAAGAGGAGGGTCAGAATAACACAACACAAGCTCCTCCTTTCGTTCTGGCATCATGCCACCTCTTGTCCCTCCCCCAGTTACAGACCCCCATGGGCATCCCTTTCCCTTTCCGAAGGTCCACCTGGGAACTCGGAGAGGGTGGTCCAGAGCAGATCGATGTAGTCCTTTTCCGTCAGAAATTCACACGCCAGGCTGCATTTGGCCTTCACTGTTTTCCTCCTGCTGGACACTTGAATGGAGAAGGAGAAAGAGAGGAGGGGAAGGTAGTGAGGTCTTGAGTCCCCACCCTTTGCTGGGTAGCCAACCTTGTGCCCCAAGGCCTGGCTGTGTTCTTTTGCTCACTGTTGGCAGAATCCCCCTCACCCGACCATCACCAAGGTTGATCCACCAGATGCCCACAGGGTGACCAGACCACCAAGCACAGATGTTAGGGAACCCATGCCCCTGGAAAATGCTCGTGCAAATAGCCCTTCCAGGTATTGAGGGGAGCTGCTGTCCATCCTAGCAGGCCACTGGCTGAATGGGCCTCTTGTCAATGGTCCTTCTTGACCTCAACTGAGGGACCAGGTAGAAACATCCATTGAATAAAACTTCCCCAAGCTGGTGCTAGATGGGACAGAGGGGGCATCCGCTTGTTTTAGTGGAAACTTCAGAGATTAACTCTAGGCCAGGCTCTCCAAACCTGATAACTTTAAGACTTGTGGACTTCAACTCCCAGATTTCCTCAGCCAGCTGTTAAACATGGTGGCGAGGACTGGAGAATTAGTTGGGAATCAGAAACAAGGCAGCCAAGAATCAGAAACCAGCAGCTGGTGGAAAGAGCAGTATAAAGAGGTGATGCTACTGGAGGGCAGGATAGATGGCCACTGAGGTCCCCACGGAGGAGTTGGGCAACCATGAACCTCCAATGTCTTCCCTCAGAAGAACCCTTTGGACTGGTCTTAAGGCAAAGAGCATTCTGGGCGTATTTTCTCCCCACTCTGGTTGACTCACAGCTGCAAAGGTCTCCTGCTTGGAATAGCTCCGTGGTCAGCAGGACGAGGCCGTAGTAAGAAAAAGCATTGGAGAACCTGTGGAGAGCAAAGGAGAAACGAGATGCCCTCAAAAGGAAGCATAAAACAACAGGGCTGTGTAGAACAGCTATCGGCACCCAAGAGAGAGGTTGCATCTCACTGCAGAGGAACCAAGACCTGCTCTGAGATGGTCCCCAGATGTTCTGCATCTGTCTTGTAGCAAAATTATTAAGCTCCGATTTAACCCACCTCCTAGGAGCCTTCAGCAAGCAACTGCTTTACTGACTTCTTACTGCTGTATGTCTGTTTCTTCACTCAAGTTTTTACTATTTAAAAAGTCTTGGTCAATTTATCAGTTGTAAAATTTTCCAGGGTTGGTCTCAATGGGGGTCCACAGGACTCCATTGTAGTGAGACCTCTGGATGAGGCATTTGTGCTGAGGGTCCCATAGGCCACTACCTGGCCCCATAGACCTATGACTTCTCAAATGACTATCTAGGGTGGACAGAGGGTCCCAAGGGAGCTGCCTGTCAACAGCCAGACCTCCCACTCCCTTCAGCCAAAGTGCCTGTAAGCCACCAGCCCACCTGGGACGAGGGATCAAGCCAGATTTCCACGCAGCCTTGCCGTCTTACCAGATAAACCACAGCAGAAGCGTTGTCAGTCTGAATTGTGGCGTGAATAAGTCCCTCATTTTCCCTCGATCTTCCTGTTTGGAAACAACAATTTTCGGTGCTGTCTCAACAAACAGCATAAAGTCAGGTGCAAATGTTCAGCTTCTGGTTCTCTTGGGTGAATACTGGAACCAGAAGTGACACAAGGAAGGACTGCAGGTCACCTATATCTGAGGTTTATGGTATGAGCGAGGAACGCTGTTAAAAAAGTTTGCTGGCAACTACCAAGTATGAAACGCAAGCCCTGTTTATAGTGAAGTCCGGGTTCAAATGCAACGTCCGTCTGTTTTTTCCTACTGATGCCTGCCTTTGGATCTATTGCCAGTGGGACATATTCTCAGCAGTTTAGAGAAAGGTGGGGTAGAAAATTAGTCAAACCAAACCATCATGAAGACAACTGGTTTCCATCCCTTCCTCCTCAAGACTTGGGATGGTCATGAAGACCTTCTTCCGAACTCACCTGCCTAGACATAATCAGTTTCCCCAGAGGCATTGGGGCACCATTCTCAGTTGCAATCCTTTTCAATGTAGCAATGGCCTTTTCTTGGTTACCAGTTAGTACATCGTATCGGGCACTTTCTGGCAGCCACTGTAGGAGACAAGGAAGACCATGAGATATTGCCCTGTTCGGCTTTCCCCAACCTGATGCCCAGCCTGAACCTTCTATCTTGTCAAACCTGCCAGCTGGAAGCAAAGTGGGGTGATAATCTGACACTTCTTGAGGACACAAGGCTGGGGAGCATCTCTAAGGCTTAGATTATCTAACCACCAAGGAAGGAAGGACAGAGAGACTAATCCCAGAAAGAATACGTACAAAGCACAAGATGGCAAACAGCATAAGAGGGAGAGCTGAAAGGATGAGCAACCAACGCCAGCCAAGGGTGGGCATCACAAATGCCGCAAGGAGGACTTCAAAGACAGTTCCGATGGCCCAGAAGACCTGTCCATGGAAAGGAGGAAAAAACAGGAAAGGTTATTCCAATGGATGTGTTCCATCTCAGCAAGGTAGATTAATTGCCTCAGTTTTTCATAGCCACCATTGGTGGAAAATCTGTTCTGGGTGACTTGCTCACATGGCACACTCCCAAGTAATGTGGCAGCTTTGGAGCCACAAACAATGAAATGGGACAGTGATGATGGACCCTGAAATCTCTACTCCTCAACTTTTTTTTTAATAGTCTTTATTATTATTTACGATATAAAAAGAGGAGAAAAAAGAAGATACAAAATAGAAAAAGGAGGGAAATAACAATGAAAGGTAAACATACAAAACAAAACAATACAGAACAAAAACAAAAATCAAGACAAAACGACCAGGAGATAGATTATCTTCTTCACTCCTAGATTCACTCCTTCGATATATAAATTTGAAACATTCCAACAACTTCTATAAATACAATCGTAGCATTGTTTAAGTAAAAAGAAACTGATATGTTACAATTTATATCTTTATACCTTTGTTCCAAAGTTATATCCTATAGATTATTAGAACAAAATTATTTTATTTTACCTTATTCTCATTTTATACCACTTGTAAAATCTATCCCACTGTATATAAAAATCCGAATTCTGTTTATCCTTTAAGATATAAGTCAATTTGTCTGACTCTACACAGGAAAGAATTTTAGTTAAAACTAATTGTTCAGATGGTATAGATGAATTTTTCCAGAATTGAGCTAAAGACAGTCTGGCTGCTGTAGTTATGTGAACAAAAATATACCAATCCTTATTTTTGACTTGTTTTGGTTTGATCCCTAATAAATATGTTTCAGGTTTTAAAGAAAAGTTTTTGCCCGTTATTTGCAATATCCATTCTTTAATTTTCATCCAGAATTTTGTTACTTCTTGATAGGTCCACCATTGGTGGAAGTAAGTACCCCTGGCCCCCACCTTCTGTGGGCAAACTGCCCACTGCCTTTTCATCCTTCCACCAGGGACCTTCTGCGGTGCTCTCACCGCCTGGTTGCTCTTCACGCATAGGCACCCTGTGATGGTTCCTGAAACGTGTCACACAGAACTGGACGCTGACATCCAGCCATGGCTCATGCCGTCCATTCAAGGGGGGAGAGAGGCCTTTGGAAATCAAACACAAAAAGCCCAATTGCAAACTTCAGGGGGGGGGGAGCGGTGTCAGCCTGAGGAATGAGGACAGCTGCACGATTTTCCCTTCCTCCTCCTCCATTAAAAGTGGTTAATCACGTCTTGTCCTCACACATACCAGGGCAGTGTGCAACATCCTTAATGTGACACAGCATACAATAAGAGCCCCGAAGCTATTGCAAGCTGGATCCAGCCCTTGCCCTTTAGGATTCTGGTCACTGCCCCGAGGCCAAGCAGGTTCCTGGAAGGGGCACGGTGGATCTCCCCAGAGGAATTGCTGGGCAGCAGAAAAGCCAGCCAGGTCCTTGCAAGTGGGGGCGGGAGGTGGGGCTGGCTCTGTGGGCCCTCCTGGGAGATGGAGGTGCTCTTGGGTGCAGCTCAATCAGAGCAGAGAAATGGAGCTGAACAGGAAAGTCCCCAGTTGGGTGTCAAGCCTCATTTATAGACTCCGCAGGCCAGTGATGTGACCAACCGGGCAAGCGAGCCAGGATCTCCCCTTCCTCTGGTGCAGAGCAGCCACAGCCTTCCCCTCCCCACTCGTACAAAAGTCCTGCTCGCGCGTGATGTGAAGTACAGGCTTTTAGTGTGCTGTCTAGTAGAATCAAATTTTTATATCCTTTCACAGCCAATAAATCCAGCTGGGAGAGAAGAGGCAGAAGGGGCATAAAAGCCCTCGTAAACGCTGCCAGCAGCCAAGCGGAGGTGCCCGCATGCTCGCCTGCCCGCGCGCACGCAGCTCCTTCTCCAGCACAGATCCCAGATAATGCGAGCAATCGCTTATTTCTCTCTCCAGTATCATTTTCCCAGCTTGATCTCTGCTGTCGCAGTGTGATGGTTTCACCCCATTAGCCTTGCTTAAAAAAGTGATCCCAGGCCTACGCCTGTTATTGCCCACATAAATCAGGTGCCTTTGAATACGGAGCACCTTTAAATAAACAGCTGATGGAAGTGAAGTTCCAGGATCATTATTAATAGCTTTTCATTTCTGTGTCCACTGTGCTGTGACACTCGTTCCCAGCAGAAAACCTCCGCTTCCTCCCCCCCAGAACGGCAGCTTCCCTGCGTGCGGCAGTTGGGATGAATGACGGTCACCTCCCATTAATGGTACAGCTGGTTCCACAGACTGAAGCCCAACAGCAACCAGCCAGAGGAGAAAGGCGGCAGCTGGGCACCGCTGGGCAGTGGGCGCCCCACTCACCTGCCCAGCCTCCAAGCAGGACTGGGCCCCAAAGGGAGTGCATGCTAGAGAAGGCCCTGGAGCAGCTTTTTCCCTGGGTGGGAGGAGTTCCCTGACCAGGCCCCATTTATTTAGTTGTTATTATTGGACAGGACCAAAGGAGGATTCCAGCCCTAGGATTGGCAGGTATTTCTCCCAGCCCCACTTGATCTGGAGCAGGCTCCCCCAAGGGGGGGCTGCATGCAGAAAGAGGGGAGGGGGAGAGGAGGAGACCGGGCAGCTCCTTGGCCCCAGAAGGGCTTCCTTCCGACCGGGGCCCCTCAAGAGCCACAGGCACCCTGAAGGAGGCCCCACAGCAGAGTCCCCGGGGGTAGGAGAAGCTCTGGAGCGGCTTCAGAGCAGGTGCCCACACTGCACCCGAGAAGCAGCGCCAGCGAGCAGCAGACAGCGAGCAGGATGGCCAAGACCTGAGCTCGGGGAAGAGACACGAGGTCTTCCACCAGCGGGAGTGGCATTGGGGTCACAGCGGAGGGAATCGCCACCCTCCCTGAAGAGCCCAAGACCGCCTGCTCTGCGCTCCCCTTCGGCCCTGGCGCCGGAACAGCAGCGCTTACCTTTACTCTGCAGGCCACCTTGTCCTCTCTTCCCTGCCACTCCCTCTAGCTGCAAAAGGCCCAGTCCTGAGGGGCGACTCCTGGCCTCCACCCCGGCCCAGCCCATCCACAGCAGACGCGGCACCTGGGAGGCCATGGAGCCAATTCTGGCCACAGCTCAGTGGAGGGGGGGGGCTAACAGCTGGTGGTTGACACCCCCCCCCCAATCTGGCAGGATCCAGCAAAGCCCCAAAGGAAGCCCATTCTCCCCCCCCACACACACCCCAAGCTAACCTTCAGTTGATTCTGATTTCTGAATCCCAGGAGGGCCAGAGGTCTCTGGAGCAGCTATATTCAATGGGGGCGGGGGGAGGGGGGCTTAAGCCACACACCTTATGCAGGCCTCTGCTCTCTGCGATGGCTCCTGCCCAGGGACAAATAGGCCGATTCCCTGAGTTGTTCAGTTCCTAAATTTCAGGAAGCTTATTCTGCTTTGGCAAGGACCGTCCCGAGTCCAGTTCCGGGTAAGGCAGCTCTTTGGGGGACCCAGGTAGGGGGAACTGGGCAAAGGCAAACCCATTCTGGGTGGTTGCCCATCCTCAAAGAGACTTCAGTTTGGATGCCCGCACAGAGCGGGTATTGGGCTTTGTGGCCCCTGGGAGCCGCCCACCTGAGTGCCTCTGGAAATGGCATTTTGGACCCCTCTAACTGTTGACTTCTCCACGGAAGGATGCAGGGAGGCAGCAGCCCAGGCGCTCTGCACAGGTGGTGGGCGTGGCTTCCTGGAAACCTCTGCACAGACATTTCCACGGGGTCTCCTGGAATCTGGGCTGGAGTCAGCAGAGCTGCTTTGACCCAAAAGAAACAGGGAAAGCCCTACCCAGTGGGGCACACGGAAGCAAATGCCATGGCCCCAAAGGCTGGGGGTCGGTGCCCATGGAAAAAGCTCAGATGACCCATCCCTCCCAATTACTGGATGCAGCAAAAGCTTCTATAGAATTCCTGGAACAAAAATGTAGCCTGATTAAAAGAGTTGGAGGCTCAGCAGGCGGTCCTGGAGGGCTAGAGCCCAGCTGGAAAGACCTGCAGAACGTTTTGTCCGGCCCCCCTCCTACTCGCACCCTCCAGGAAGGCTCAAGTCCCAGCAACGAGAAATGCTTGTGTGAAGGTGCTTTCAACTGCTGCTTGAAAGGAGGGGTTTCATTTCCTAACCCACCCACCCTAATCTAATCCAGACAGAAAAATCCAGCCAACCCAAAAACAGATCGGGTGCATCCAGAGGTTCAGAAAAAATTCAGAGGTTGCTGTGACCTTAAAATCAGCTTCCCTTCCAGAAAACAGGAAATTTGCCAATAAAATGGCAACTAATAGAAAGGCTACATTCAGTTCCTGCTATTTTCTTGGCAAGATTTCCAAAATGGTTTGCCATTGCTTCCTTCCTAGGGCTGAGAGAGAGGGACTGGCCCCAGGTCATCCAGCTGGCTTTCTGTCTTAGGTGGGACTAGAACTCACCATCTCCTGGTTCTAACCTAATGCATTAGGGTTAGGGTCAGTTCCCTAACAAACTGGCCAAAACGTTCTTGTTAAACTGGTGGAAAGAAGCCTAAGAGCAAAGGCTTTGGAACTGGGAGTTGCGTATGCTGGTCAATTCCCATTTGCCCTGGCCAGCAAGAGGTTAGTGGGCTTTGCTTACCTATGTTGAAGGATTTGATTTGATTTGATTTGAGAGTATGCACCAAGACAAATTCCATGTGTGTCCAATCACACTTGGCCCATAAAGAATTCTATTCTATTCTATTCTATTCTATTCTATTCTATTCTATTCTA
>JANHFM010004548.1:32308-43313 GCA_032468115.1 Grayia smithii
GCTGAGTAAACCTTGAGTCTGGTGAGAATCGAACCAGCACTAATTGCAAGCAGCTGGACTTAAGTGGAGACACTTAGTTTGAATGCTAATATGGAGGGACACAGTGGCTCAGTGGCTAAGATACTGAGCTTGTTGGTTGAAAGGTCGGCAGTTCAGTGGTTTGAATCCCTAGTGACGCATAACGGGGTGAGCTCCCATTACTTGTCCCAGCTTTTGCCAACTTTGCAGTTCGAAAGCATGTAAAAAATGAAAGTAGAAAACTAGGGACCACCTTTGGTGGGAAGGTAACAGCGTTCCGTGCGCCTCTGGCATTTAGTCATCTGGTCACATGACCACAGAGACGTTTTCAGACAGTGCTGACTCTTTGGCTTTGAAATGGAGATGAGTACCTTTCCCTAGAGTTGGGAACGACTAGCACATATGTGTGAGGGGAACCTTTACCTTTACCTTATAGAAATTGCATTGCACTCATGTCAAAAGCACTGAGGGGCTTCTGGATAGAAAGGATTAACCAGCAACATCACCATTACCTGGGAGATGCCCAGTTGGGGGCTCTTTCATGTCTCCAGCAGGAGCTGGAGAAAAGGACAGGAGCTCAACCCCACCCCCATGGCAGCACTCAAGTCTTGAATGCAAGCTTGTAACCTCCAACCCAGCATCCTAACCACACAAAGCCACATATTGCTCCCAATATGGAGAGAGAAGAGGATCTAATTCTTCGTTTCCTGAAAGGGGCTAAATCAGATCAACAATTTAAAATGTTTAAAAAAGATATATTGCAAAAACTTCGGGTGTCAGATAGGTGCAAAATGAGTCAATTTTTTGGGAGTGATTGCCAACTAACAACCTTTAGCAGAGGACACAATCTTTCTAAAATTTCATACCTCATTATATACACAAGCAAAAGCAAGATTCCCACTGAAGCGTATTAAATAAAGTTAAGGTAAATATTCTAGCCTGATTCCATATCACTTCTTTCACAACTAGCCTTCCTTGAAGTCATTTTAATATGAGGCTGTTAATATTACCATTCCATCACAAGCATCCACCATACATCATCAGTACTTACGCACATACATGCCCCAGTCACTCCTACTATGAATAAAGGATTCCAACCAGATTGACTAATGGGCTCTCTGGAACAAATGAGTATTCAGGTTCTTGTTTCATGAGTCTTGATTTTTAGAATTGCTAACAGGGACCTGAGACACTCATACTGATTATGCCATTGCTGCATCATGAGGAGTGAAATATGAAGTCTGGCTCTATATTCTGTTCAGATTGCATCCTCAGAGTGCAAATCCATCTGGATTGCTCTGGGGGCATGAATCATTTATAAGGCATGAGAACAATGGGAAAGGTGAATCTGATTTGTTCAGTGATATTCCATGGCTAGCATTGTTCTGTATATTAAAACAGTGTTCAGCCCTCCTCTTTAAGGTGATTTGTAATCAAAATCGTAGGCAGGTGACTCTTGGTAGCGAGAGCAGAATTGCTTGAACAAATATGGCAAATGCCCAGGAAGACCAGGATTTGAACAGGTTGCAATGAAAAGCAGTAAGAAGGTGCGGCTTTCTTAATCTGTAGATGAATATGGTGGTGGAATGAAAGAATGCAGCAGCCCTCCTTGGTCCTTAGCCTACAGAATTTGCTCCTTGGAACTGGCTACATTTAGACAAACAGAAACTGAAATAGTTAAACACTTTCTTCCTTGATGCTGCAAGAAACAAACTTTAATAAAGGAAACTTTTGGCTAATTTTTTTTCGTATCCCACCTTTCAGAGATGGACTGCTGAAGTCAACAGAAAATATACAAGCATGCAGTTTTCTGCTTCCATTGCCACTCCTCATTCCTGCCTTTAAATCATCACCAAATGTGCCACCAGAATTATGCCTATATAGTATGATAGGCAAAGAAACTGGTTGAATCCTCCACCCTGTTGTCCTCTTCTGAACATAAATAACCCATGAAGGAAAAGCTGCTAATCAAAACACTATTATAGGAATGGTGTGAATTAGACTGTCCATCATCTTTAAGCCCCTTCCTTGTTTTTTCCCACATGTCATGCTACCATAAACCAAGCAGTAATATGGTCTCTGGATGAATAGACCAGTGCCATCCTGAAATATAATGAGTTTTTATTGTTTTCCATAGAATTTTTATTGAGTTTTATTTCAACAGTTTGGGGCTTCATTATTTTTACAGTTTTGAATACTGTCAGCATTGTTTTTCCAGACAGTTGTATAACTATTTTAAAATAACTAAATAAATAAAGTGGGGAAAAAACACCAGGGTGATAAGAGGCATTGAGTCCCAAACAGCACACTTATTTAGAATTAATCTCATTTATTTATGTAAGAAACAATTACCAACTTTCAGATTCTTATGTGTTTTGTTCAGATGTCAATGGGAATTGGTCCTGTCATTCCATTAATTTACTAATTCAGCCTTGCACTAAGCTAACAAGTACCACAAAGTGGAAGCATTTGTAGCACTGCTAACTAAGAGGTTTGTACTATTATGCAATTCAAATAGACAATTTAAAATTTATCAAGCACAGCTACTTCTATTACTCTGGACAAGATGTTTCATATTGTACTGCTTGTGATAGAGAGCTATTTGCATTTAACTAGACAGGGGCAGCAGAGAATACTTTATTTTTTAATGGCCAAGTGTGATTAGACACACAAGGAATTTGTCTCTGATGTAGAAGCTCTCAGTGTACATGGAAAACAACAGAGTAATAATAATCATAAAAATGATACCAATAGGAGGAGGGGTAATAGTACTAGAGTCATACTACATGCGTAAATATGCTTAGGCATAAGACAGTACTGTGGGAATTAGGTGTTCAGCAGAGTAATGGCAAGAGGGAAAAATCTAGGAACCCAGTGTATCTAGGAACCCAGTGTGAATTAATATGCTAGACCTCTAGCATTGTTGTACAAAACCATGTGACACTAGTACGGGGTTGCGGTGTTCAAGTTTTTAGAGAAACATCAGCAGAAAGGCAATAGATGAGACTGACAAAAAACCATGCAGAGGGTGGATGCTCACATCAGCCTTGAATGGGCAGTTAGGGTCTCCGTAATGCCACTACTTGTCACCTGAAATTGCCTGACTTCCAGTGTAATGGATTTGTGACTGTCATAGGATGCTATCAGCATTACAAGAAAATGAAACTTCCACAACAGTACAGCTAGAGGACAACTTAAATCTCTATTGCTAAGGGGCTTGGGATGAGATGAAAACAATGCCCTGGGGAAACTGCAGAAAAAACTATGCTGCTGGCGCATATTTGTGCCATAAACAGATGTGAGACACAGCCTTACGGGGCCATGAGTACAGGCAAAACCACTTCTGTTGCATAGAAGCATATGATCCACTATTATACACTCCTTTGCAGGAGTCCAAGTGAGGTTGTTTTAAATTGTTTCAGGATTTACACTGTTTAAAAACTATACCAATGTATGAAACTCTGCACATTGTTTCAAATTCACTTAGTGTTCTGCAAGTTTTTGATGGCTGATCTTTGCAATAAACTCGTATGTACACCATTGCCTCCATTGATGGACCTTATCGTAGGTTGTTAGTGCCTTCCTGATCCTCGTTATCTTGCTTACTCAGGTGTCAAGATGTCATTGAAAGTACAGACAAGTAACATCACAAACAAGAATGATCCCAAGTCCATCAACTCCAGGGTCTTCATTGGGAACCTCAACACAGCAGTGGTCAAGAAGTCAGATGTAGAAACCATCTTCTCTAAATATGGCAGAGTGGTGGGCTGCTCTGTGCACAAAGGCTATGCATTTGTACAATATTCAAATGAAAGGCATGCACGGGCTGCTGTCCTAGGGGAGAATGGGAGAGTACTCGCCGGTCAGACTCTAGGTAAGGTCTCCTTGCATCTCTCTCTATCTTCCCCTGTATTTTCTAAGAAAACTGAAGATTGCTGTGGAATTGTAAAAAGCACTTTTCATATCAAACTAAAATAAGTATTCCCTAGTCATTCTGCAGTGAAATTTGTCTCCTACAGTAGAAGAATTTTTAAATATTTGAAGTAAAGTAGGAATTCATGCAAACATTTCTGTCCTAATAATATTTCAAGAGGAATGGCTTTTCAACCTTGGATTAAAGTCAAGGACCTCAGCAAACACAAAATGATAAGCTTGAAAACACTCCAGAGTCTCAAAACAATATAGAAGTATTGGCTCTAGAAGACAAATATTAAGAAATCTTAAAATTCTTCAAAAGTCATTAACAAGTTCTAAATGGGCACAGTGAATATTGTCATTCAGTTGCTTGGAAGTATTTTTTAATTGCTTCCTGGTAAAATGCATGCTTTGTAATGTAGGATGTCCCAGGTTCAAAAGACATTTCTAGGGTCATTTAAATCAGAGACAACCTCTCTGGTAGACAGTAATAGAGTTGGAAGGGACCTTGGAGGTTATCTAATCCAACCCCCTGCTCACGCAGGAGACCTAGGGATTTGAACCGCTGAACTGCCGACCCTTTCTGATCAACAAGGTCAGTGTCTTAGCCACTGAGCCACTAGTCATTTTGCTTATAATCATAAACATCTGCAACTAGCCATAATGATGCCAAAATGGCAAAAGTGACTTGTAATGTATCAGTGCAGGTTCTGCCCTTTAAATATTTGTGAAGGGACATTGCAGGCAAGTACATTGTAAGGAAGAGAGTGTACATCACAACAGGCATTTCATCCTCCCTCCCTCTCTATCTCTTCTGTGGATGTCTTCGCATTCAGTTTGAATGAAGCAGACAATCTCCAGCCTTGAGCCTCCTGCAGCCCAATGGCCTGTTTTCTAAGGCGCCTGCTACCTCTCTTAACTGGACTGCTGAATTTTAGAAATACCAGGATTTTGTGTGGGAAGCAATTATAAAATAAATGGTTTTCTAATTCCTAGAATGGTGAGTCAATTTGGTGTAGTGTTTAACCCATCAAGTTAGAAACTGGGAGACCATGAATTATAATCTCACTTTAGGCACAAAGCCAGCTGGGTAACCTTGGGATAGTCACTCTCACTCAGTTCTGGGATGGTGGCAGTGGCCAAACACTTGTAAAAACTTATTTGAAGCCTCTCCCCACAAAAATCCTTGGAGTAAGAATTATAGCTATCATATCTGGGCTGTAAATACAGTATCCAGGTGTGTGACAGACATAGCAAAACGAGTGTATCTCATTGCTTACAGCTGATAGCCAGGCAGGCCTTTTGCAGTCTTGAAGTAGTTGCTCTTGCCATATCACATTTTACCCCACCCCACTCCAAAAAAGACCCTAATATTCCCCTTGCCTCAAGGGTGAAATTCGGCAGGTTCTAACAGGTTCTGGAGAACCGGTAGTAAAAATTTTGAGTAGTTCAGAGAACTGGCAAATACCACCTCTGGCTGGCCCCAGAATGGAGTGGGAATGGAGATTTTGCAATATCCTTCCCCCAGGAGGGAAGGGAATGGAGATTTTGCAGTAGCCTTCCCCTGGAGTCGGGTGGGAATGGAGATTTTGCAGTATCCTTCTCCTGCCATGCCCACCAAGCCATGCCCACAGAACCAGTAGGGAAACATTTTGGATTTCACCCCTGCCTTGCCTCAAACATGGAGGAAATTCCTCACAAGTCATGTAGTCCATTTACTGTACTTCTAAGCATCTTTCTGCTTATTCCTTCTCACTGGTCCAACTACTTTCTTTATATGCTGGTTTGAGGAAGTTCTTCAAATTGGTTCACTTTGTTGACAAATACAAAGGTTTGACAATATAATAAAATAAAAGTTTATTCAACCAAATAAGCAATAACATACTGAATTTAAAAGAGTATAATATGGAAAAAAGCTTTTTTTCCAAGTTCCCTTTTCATCTGTATTAAATTAAGATCTGACCCCTTTTCAAGCATATCATTAAAAGTTTGTCTGAAGATTTCCACAACCCCCCAGAAAATTTTATTTAAATGTTTTAGGAAGGTACTATCCCAACAACTCAAAATGGGCAAAAATTGCACATATTTATTGTACAGGGGTATCTAACTGTTGTCCAATGGATTTCTAGATTATCACTACAAGAAACCCCCAAAACTGCTATTTTCAAGACAAATATAAAGATGAAATTTATTTATTTACTTTATTCAATTTCTATAGCCACCCATCTTTGTCAATGACTCTGTGTGACTTACAGTTCAAAAAAATATTACAATTAAGATACTAAACATTTTTTAAAAATAAAAAAAATAAAAACATCCAAAATAAACATACCTATAGCAGCTGAAATTCCTGGCCAGTTAGAAATACAGCCAGGAAACAGGGCCCTTAACACATTCAGCACCCCAGGCTCAGGAACATAGCCAGATTTTTAGGGCCTTGTGAAAGGCGAACAGGGTTTGGGCCATTCTAATCTCCAAAGGGAGGATGCTCTATTGAGCGGCCACTGCAGAAAAAAATGATGCTCCACTCCATTGAGGGACCACTGCAGAAAAAAAAACTGTCATCAGCTGACATTCTTTGGATGATAGGATCTGCAACATGCCCATTCTATTTGATCTAACTGGATGACTAAAGACCCTGGTAAAAAACCAAATAGGGTTTTAAAGGTTACAACTAGCACCTTAAATTGCACCCGGATATATACTGGAAACTAACGTAGCTCAGGCAGAAGTGGGGTTACATATATCTGGCTCCATTTACTACCTGCGCAGCTGCATTTTACCAGTTGAAGTTTCTGAATGCTCCTCAAGGGTAGCCCCATGTACAGTATGTTACTGTAGTCTATACCAAAGGTTACAAGGACATGAGTTACTGTGAGCAGGGCCTCCCAGTCCAGTCATGAGTGCAATTGGCACACCACTCAAAAGGGTACATAGGCCCTCCTAGCCGCAGCTGCCACCTCCTCTTCACAACCACCTCCAGAACTAAAGATGGAAGAGCCATCTAATTACCGTAATTAGCAAAGAACTCAAAGAATCAACCTGCTGCTTATTATTAAATTACTTATCAGATACTTTGAAGCAAAAACTAAAGCATGGGTGTCAAACTCGATTGCATCATGTGACATTACATGTCATGATGCATCCGGCCCACCGGCCACCAGTTTGACACCCCTGAGCTAAAAGCTTGTAAGCTCTAATTTCCACCTCAGTCGGGTTATTTTTGCTGCAATGTTATAATATCCTAATTTTACAACTTTATACTGCATATGCCTGTTAAACAAGACTAATTATAAAATGAAAGTTAATCAAGACTATAAATATTTTTATATTTATATCTTGTAAAATGTATTTTTTATATTTTTTCAACAAAATACAACAGCCCTTAATTAATCAACCCCATTTGGAATCTACAGTAGTCTCAACTAAATTAAAAGCAGCAGTAGCATGTTTCAAGGACAGCCAATCATAAATTAGCTCCTTTGGAACTGGTCACAAGTAGACCAGTTACAAATTGAATGAAGCAAGGAACCAATCAGAAACTGGCTTTTCAAAATTCCAACCAATTAGAGATTAGTTCTGTTAAAACACAAGACCTCAGTCAGTTTCTGCTCAATTGCCTGTGAGCTTCCAAGAAAGTACATTATACAGCAGATCACTTTCACTTCTGAAGATGCCAGCCATGCTTGCTGGCGAAACATCAGGATACCAGATAATTAGACTATGGCCTATTAGCCTGGAAGCTCATCAACACTGGATTGATGCTTGCTGTGAAAGTCTGCATCAATATATTCCATAATTGGCTTCCTTGGAGTCCTCAGCCAGATCAAGACAATTTGGGAACAGATTAAGCTATTTAAAGTGTTAATAATTACAAGCAACATTTGAAATGAAATTGGAAAATAAATGACAATTAGTGAAGATTTTGAAGCTTGCTATATTGTGCACAAGTTGACATATTAACTGCCACATTTTGTATTTATGGAAATTTCCAGATATTCCTTAGGGTTAACCTATGATCATGCAAAGACCTGGATAACTGCCATCATATCAGATTGATTTAGGAATGGCAAAAGTTGGCATGGATTCTCTCTTTCCCACTTAAGCAATTGTGGGTGCAGAGATAGGATGGGATCAAGAAGTCTTCCGAATGATGAGTTATAGGCAGTATCACTTCTTTCAGAATAAATTGAATGCCAGTTGTTAAGCCATTTTTTTTTAGATATAAACTTGTTTATTTTCATCATGATATCAAATCCATGCAATTATCAACAATATTATTGATTGTTTTATTTATTTGTTATTCAATTTTGATAGTACCCAATTCCAGACTAATTCTGGATAGCTCACAATATAAAGAAAACACAGAAAATCATAATGGAATAAATAAACAAGATAGAGAATTCAGACAACCAACTAAGTATCTATAATGGGCTAACAACGTATGGAAGCATATGTTAAGCACATTCAACATAGGATTTCATCACTCTACTCCAAAAGCTAGGAAAACAGCCAGGCTTTTAAGGCCTTCCACAATAATATCAGGATGGGAACTATCTGGATTCTAGATGGGACTTCATTCCAGTGGGTAAGCACTACAACATAGAACCTGGATCCCAAGAGTTGATTTATTGAGTGGACTTGGAGTATGCTCACTTTGTTGATTCTTATTGGCCAGGAAGAAACCATGAAAGATAGGCAGTTCTTCAAATAACCAAGCCCTATATCAAATAGAGTTCATGGGTGATAACCAGCACCTTGAATCACCCCTGGAAGCACTTTGGCAACCAGTGCAACTCATGCAGATAAGATGTCCATGATCACAGTGAGACAAGGCCATCATTACCTATGCCACTGCTTTCTGAATCAACTGAAGCTTCCAAATGTTCTTCAAAGACAAGCTGAAGTACAGCACATTGCAATAGTTGACCTATGAAGTGATGGGTGCAGAAGTAGGATCCTGCAATGTCACAACTGAGCAAGGAGTGTAATAGGTGTTGGGCAAAGTCCCCCTTGCCCATAGTTGCCACCTGCTCTTCAAACAGGAGTTGTGAATACAAAAGGACAATACCTGCTGGGAGTGTGAGTTTTTGTGCATGTGTGTGTATGGGTTTTTTTGAAGTTCAGTAACAAAAAGTGATAGATTTAAGAATTATCAAATATTAATAGCACCTCATTTCAAACTCCCTCTGGACATCTGGTGATTTGTTTGTTTTAATTTATACACCCAAAATAAGATAGTACAGGGCTGGAACAATCAATCATTTTCCACTGTCAAATTGAAGCCCTTGTCCACTGAAATAATTGGATGTGATCTATATTAGTGTTTCTCAACTTCAGCAACTGAAAACATGTAGACTTCAACTCAGAATTTAAAAACTCTGTTTTGTTTTAATCAATTAAGCTTAAATGTTATGGAGTTATGCTGAGACTAGCCTTGTATCTATTATTTTTACTTTGTTTTTAGTTTTAGTTTTTAGTTAGTGTATATTTTTTTTGCTATATTTAGCTGCATGTTGCCTTGAGGAATATAAAATTGAATTCTACCTTGTTGTCTATTCAATATGATTTTTTTTCATTTCTTCCTGTTTGTCTAGTAACAGTGAATATTGCCAAACACAGCATTAGAAATAGTCAAGAGTCCAGTTAACAAAAACCTTTCCTGTCTAAGGATGTAGATCTCTCATTATCTAAGGTCTTAACATCCTCAGAAAGTTTTTGTTTATAATATTGTCTTAATTGACCAAATTAATGGTTATGATCATCTAATGCCCAACCCGTCTTTAAGGAAATTGCACAGGCATTGCATAAACCACACAGCTTGGTTCTTGCACCACCTGAGCTCCCTTCCTCAAGTGTGATCTGAGTTTTTTGCAGCTAATTTCTGCCTGATGTGTGCAATTTGCTATAGATCAGTCTGACAGTTTGCTGCAAGAAAAACAGATGTTCTAGAAGCAGATGCCCAGGCATTCTCTAACATATTGCTTTTTCCTCAGCAATGCCACCAGCTGTTGAAAATAATGCCTTGGAAATGATGGCGATATTTGGTATACTGTGTGCTATAGCACCATTGAGAAGTCCCAAATCAAATTAGACATAAGATGTGGCAAAAACTGTAAAAATAAAAAATAAAAACAAGCCAGAAGACTTATTCTCAGGGCTTTGCTGCCATGAGATACAACAAAAAAAACCAAAACACCCCACAATCCTCCCATTTTCACTCATTATAAAAAGCAGCCTGTACACTAATCAGCCATGAATAATCATGCAGTCCAAGAAGAGTTTTTAATCACAAGCAACTCAAAGTATAATGGACAAACGCTATTGAGAAACCACAGGATTTCCTTGGGGATAATCCTGATTACCTCCACTGTAAACATAATATGTGAGAGCCAGCTGGCTGGAAAAGCCTTTGTTGTTCCTGTGAAACATAGTTCTGACCAAACTGTCTGAGACTTGCATTCAGTTTAGCTCATTCTCTTTAATGAAGGATGCCCAGTTTTAACATGTTGGGAATCATACAGAAGCAGTCCTCGATTTACAATCATTGTTTATCAACCATTTGTAGTTATAATCACACTTAAGAAGTTATTTATGCTGGGTCATTGCACTTATGACCATTACAGCATCTACATGTTCACATTATCCAAAATTGAGTGCTTGGCAACTGGCATGTATTGTAATTTACAAGTTGTAGTGTCCAGGACAAATTTTATTTTCCTGGGCTCCAAGATCACCTCAGATGGGGACTACAGCCAAGAAATTAAAAGATGCTTGCTCCTGGCGAGGAAAGCTATGGAAAACCTAGACAGCATACTAAAAAGCAGAGACATCACCCTATCAACAAAAGTGTGTATAGTCAAGGCGATAGTTTTCCCAGTTGCAATGTATGGCTGTAAAATTTTGACTATAAGAAAGGCTGAGCACCAAAGAATTGAGGTCTTTGAACTATGATGCTGGAGAAGATTCCTATGAGTCCCTTGGACTGCAAGGCAATCAAACCAGTCAGTCCTAGAGGAGATCAACCCTGACTGCTCTTTAGAAGGTCAGATCCTGAAGATGAAACTCAAAT
>JANHFM010004548.1:87959-104075 GCA_032468115.1 Grayia smithii
TTCTCAACCTTGGCCACTGGAAGATGTGTGGACAACGCCCAGAATCCCCCAGCCAGCAGAGCAGAGCTGGCTGGGGAATTCTGGAAGTTGAAGTCCACACATCTTCCAGTGGCCAAGGTTGCGAAACACTGCATTACACAGACACATCAAGGGAAAACTGTAACATTAAATGGTCAGCCTCTACTTGATCATAACTAACCCCATACTGCAAAAAAGAGCTTGAATTAATGAATCAGTCAACTAGGTAATAAACAGTAGGCTCTAAAAGGACGGGGCTATGCCAGACAATCTCAGCAAAAGTGGACATTGAGAGCTAAGAGTGGGAACCAGAACTTTCATTTTGTGAGAAAAGCCTACAGCAGGAATTATATCAGATTTTAGTATGCAATCACTTTATGTGATGAATGTTAACTTTGCACAACTAAAGGTAACTGCTTATTGGGTGAAGTATTTCTCTCGCAAAATTTGACTATTTAGCATTTAAACATGTGTTAGAAATATTCCGATAATCAATCAAGAAGGGGTAGGGTGTATGAAGGGAAGCTGGTGAAAAAACTGCATTCCCTTAAATTCAAATTTTTAAAAAGCACAGAATATCAAAAATAGGTATTTCTAATATAGAGACTTCCTTTAGATTTTCACCCTTGAAGATTTGGTGAAGGTATTTTCACCTTCTGAAGGTGTATGTACATAAGCATGTGGAAAAGAAATCTCGTCAAGAATTCATCAAAGCAGTAGCACCAAATCTTTAGGAAGGCACAGCTGCCTTGATGAGTGGCACCTGCCTAAAAAATAAAGTTCCACCTGAATTATCTGCATAGCTTTATTAAAAATACAAAACCTACAAGTTGTGCATTAAATTCTATAATATTATATAATCATTGAAGCACAAGTGACTGAAACCAATTTTTAAAATGGCTTACATCAACACTGATATTTTTGAAACAGTAAACTTGCTAAAGAAATGTTATAATTGTACTATCAAAAATTCAGAAATATTCATTAAGAATAAATATCACCAACAAGACTAAGTTCAAAGTACTTACCTTGTACCCAATTCTGCCAGCAAAAAAGCCAGGAGATGTTTAGGTTGACGATGTAATCTAAAAGTAAGATTAAAAGTAAGTAAGTTATCTAGTTACCAAATAAAACAAGTACTTACTTGTACTTAAATATTTATATCTCTTTTATTATCATAGTGTAGCATCAGGCATGTGCAATGCCAATACAAATCATTGAAATTTTTTTTTAAAAAAAAAGCTAATGTCTTTTTAGGATATTTGAAGAAAATAAAATAGGAGTCAGTGAAAAGAGAGTAAGGATAGCTTAGACCATCATACAAGATAATAACCCCAAGGGAAACATAATATTAAATTTGTTCGTAAACTCTGAGATAGCAAGATGACATATTTATCTAATATCAGATATGGCAATTCAATGTAAGTTACAATACCACATTTTGTTTATCTAAAGAAAACTGTTTGCAGTAAAGTTTCACATGAATGAGATCAAGACTTTCAGTAATGATTTACACAAGTCAGAACTGAACTGTCTGAAATGTCATCTCAACAAACTAGGTACAGTTTACAAATTACAATGAATAGATTTCTATCTCAGAGTAAGCCAAAACCAAACAAAACACCTTATGCCAGTACCATTATAAAAACATCCAGTTATTATACAGATAACCTCAGGGCCACTATTGTCAGAAATTGTAATGACCATTAAGGTCATGATGGCATCAGTTAAAACCCTTCACCCCTGCTCTCTCTAATGCAAATGTTAAATGAATGCACAGGTCATTAAACAGAGGACAGAGGAAGCCCTGGGAGGCCTAGTGCAGTTCATGTTTTGTTTGTTTGTTTTATTTATTTATTTATTTATTTATTTATTAAACTTGTATGCCGCCCTTCTCCCGAAGGACTCAGGGCAGCTCACAATAAAACAGACAAAAACATTTCAAAAGAATTAACCCATAAAATAGTCAAGTTAAAAATATATAAAAACAATGTTAAAAAAACAATGATCAGCCATAGCCCGTTTGTTGGAATAGTCACGTCTTCAAGTCGCGGTGGAAGGAGTGGAGACCGGGGGCTGTCCGGAGCTCAACGGGCAATTCATTCCAGAGGGTCAGTGTGCCCACAGAGAACGCCCTCCTCCTGTCCCAGGCCTCTCAAGGTTTTCCCTCATCCCAAGGCAACCCATGTTCTGCTTTCCGTCCCTTGGGGTCCTCAGAGGCCTTGGGCCTACTTCCCATCCTACCAGGCCTTACCCCCTCCACCTCCTCACCTCATGTCACTCATTGCACATATACCTTTTGAAGATTTCTGGAGCTCAGATTAAAGAAGCAAAGCAATTTGCTCTGTTGCTGAGGTACATGACACAATCCTGGAAGCAGCCATTTTTCTGAGTAGCCACAATTCAGTGTGACCACTTGGAAAATGGCAGATGCTTCCAGGATCATAACAAAGCAACTTGTCATGCCTCCCTAACCCAAGCTCCACAGCATGGATATACAGAACATGGCAAAATACTACCAAGCTCACATTATGGGAGCAGAGCAAGCCACTTTGTTACTGGGTCACATGGTGCATTCCCAGAAGCAGACATCATTTTCTGAGAGACCACAATTCAATGTGGAAAATGGGAGCCTCTTTCAGAATCACGCCACGTAGCTCAGCAACGAGGTGGTCTGTCGTCTTTCCTTCATGAAGCTCCAGAAGTGCTTGAAAAATGAGGAGGAAGGGGTGCAGCCCAATGGTGTGGGAGGCCTGTGGGAGAATGGAGGGAAGCTGCAGCATCCCTGCACTGAATTGTAAGAGTGAGTGACTGCAGGGGTGCTGCAGGGGCCACACCTTGGGACGAGTTCTAAGTAACTTTTGGTTAATCCATCTTAAGTCAACGACTACCTGTATAAAAATATTTTGCTCAACATTACTACCTGTACATATACATAAAAGAAATTTATTTCAAAATGATAACCCCATGCCCTTATCTAGTTTGCTGAAAGTATTCAAGCATTTAACTAAATGTTTGTATGCAAGCTAGCCTCAATTCCAATATCTCATTATATCTTGACTCTCCCAAGCTTTAGATGTTCAGTCTAGAGGTCTGGAAAAACTGTTAAGGATGCAGCTAAGAAATCAATATTTCCTGGTGGCTATTGTTTTATATTGTTTTATTATTATTCCTCTTAATTAATCATTATTCTGGTGGTTCTAAAACACTTCCGATATTAGCCCAACCTCACTAGGAATTTCCCTAGCACAAATGAACAGAAATTTCACAAAAGCCGATAAAGCATATTAAGTTCACTAGATTGGCTAAAAAGAATTCCCAGTTGATCTAATGAATCATGTACACATGCAAGTCATTTCAAAATAAGATACTATCTGCACTTGCAGATGAATTAACTGTTTTGTCTATGTAAACTCAGTTCATAACTGAACAATAGCAATAACACAATTCCTTGACCCCAACTTTTACTAATTCCTGTCCCAAACTGCAATATAACAAAACTTACAGTTTACAGATATCTGTGAAGTTAACAAATGATGTTTTCTTTGTTCCTACTCTTACAACCTGGGGAGGTTTCATAACAAATTTTCTTTTTTCACCAGCTACCATATCAGGATTTTTTTCCCTCATGATGTTAAATACACGATTCAGCAACTGCAAGGAATAAAAAAATATCAAAAATCAATTATTTATGATTAACATACAAATTAATACTAGTACATATTCGTCTTATTTAATTTATTTACCTGAGGAAAAAAGCATGAAATTTTCTCTGAATTAAAAAAGTCAGCATAGTAAGCTTTAAAAAATTCTCCTTCTCTACCGTTTTATTTAAAATAAGCATGTTCTACTCATAATTCCATAATCCTGAAGCAGAATAAAAAATTCAATCTAAGATAATAACAAAGCTGTATTTCTCTTCATTACAGTATAAATCCAAAGCAATACTTAAACTCAGACTATATTATGATCCCCACAGATTATAATAAAAGACCAATAGCTAATTTAGTTAAAAGGTGTGAAAAGTATTTACCTCATCATATGTGTAATCCCTTTCCGAGCCTGCCCATGCAGGTCCTAACAGAGAGCTAAAAGAGATTCCATCATCTTTTTTGCTGTCATCACCGTCCAATGCTGCAGAATTACAAACATTATTTCAAACCCCATCAATTTCCATTCCATAATGTGCACAACAGAGTATTTTTATATGACATGTACACATGTATTTTTGAGCCAGAACCTCCTACATTACACCCTTTGCTAAATGAGGAGATACGGGGGGAAGGGAAAGTTAATCTAAATACTATTAAGAATAAGGTGAGGCATAGCATTTGGAAAGGCAAATTTATCTTTCCACTCTTTCTACAGAAGTGCTAGAAGTTTCCAAAGAAGTTCAAATAGAAAATATCCCTTATCAAACAAAATTTAATATCTGTTGAGTTTAAGAATGTACTTGTTTCTTATTTAGTTGGTGGTGCCCATAATATCTGAATGAGTACACAGATATGAGATCTGAGCTTTCCAAGGAAAGTATAAATTGATTACAACTATGAAACTGATGGTTAATAATATATATTGTGCTGGTTTACAATGCTATTTAAGATTTTTTGAAAATGGAAAACCATAAATCACAGATTTATTGGAAGATCCATATAGAATTATGTTGCTCTAAAACACCTTTCAAATACTTTCAAGTATTATCTTGGATTTTGAAAAGGCAAATGGGAGAGACATGAAGATCGGGGCCAAAGAGAACAAGGAATGAAAAGGGCTGCATAGCTAGAGGTTAGAGAGCTTGGAGTCTAATTGAAGCAGTCAGTTATTGGACTCACAAATTAAATTGCTGTGGCTAATGCAATGTAGAAGACACTATGGCTCCCTATACAGTAACATCAGTGAAGATGGTCAAGGTTATATTAGTCCAAAACTTTCTCTACACCACTGCAGCATTTGACAGAATGCTAATAGCTACAATAGCTTGTCTTCCACCCTGGTTATAAAATCAAAATATACACTTTTGGTATCAATCTTCAGCGTGATCAACTTTGACCAATAGCAACAGACACCCCCCAAAAAAAGTTACCTTCATATTTCTCTAATACTTCGTCCCCATCTGTAAACTTTGCCGTCTTTCTTTTTTTCTTCTTTCCTAACATGATATCAGGGTCATCTTCTGGTTCTACTGTTTCTTGTACATCACCCTCAATTTTTAGGTCCTTGAGAACAATTGGGAGGGTAGAGAAGAGGAAAAAGATAAACAACATTAACAATATGAGCAGCAAACATAAAATAATATACATTAATTTCAAATATGCACCTCTCTGTTGATCATGACAATAATCAACTAATTCAGAGGTCACCTATGAAGCAAAAGTTTAGGGGATGTATCAGAATGTCTTTAATATAAATTCATTTTTTTACTGATAATATACAGTAGCAATTTTCTTTCTTTTTTAAGCTGAGAGCACAGTATAGACAGTTATTTGGGGTGTGTGGGGACGGACCTAAATCTTAAGTTAGTAAGATGAAGACACAAACATGTCCTTTAACCCTGCGTCAACTGACCTTCAGTCCCTCTTCAGCTTCATCAATATCAAATATCTTTTTTGTTTTTTTCTTCTTTTTCTTCTGATTAAAGAAGGTTAAGTCATCTAAATCATTTGATGCATCTGAAATGGAAAGGCAGCACATTACTACCCTGTTTCCCCCAAAATAAGACATCCCCTGGTAATAAGCCCAATCGAGCTTTTAAGTGCATGGCAATAAGGCCAAGAGCTTATTTCAGGGTTCAAAAAAATATAAGACAGGTCTTATTTTCGGAGAAACATGGTAACATTGTAACATGGTAACATGCCTGAATATATTTATCAAGCAAGCTTGTGACAATGAAGTCAGACAACTTCAATAATAGAACACATGAGAAAAATGAAAAAATTCAATAATATTGAAAAACTATTTCAGTAATGTATAAAATGTTGATTTAGACTTTTACACATTATATCGAGGAGATCTCTATAACTCAGGTTGTAATAACTGAGAAGCATGCTATAAGAATTAGTTCCCAATATAAACATGACAATCCGTATTTTTTCAGACATGCTTATCACAAAATCCTTGAGTTTACAATATTTACTTCAATGCCTTATTGGCCTAACAGTAATAGGTCAGAGAGAAAAACATAATTATTTTAAAGCCAGACAATAAAATAAAAACATTTATTTATGTTTATTTATTAAATTTATTTGCCACCCATCTTGCTAGCCAAAGTTACTTAATTTCTCATGAAATTTTATAAATTTATAAAGAGTCCAATTCTAAACTGTTAACTGTTGGCTGATTCATACTGTTGCAGCAAATAGCACTTACCACAATAAGGTTAAAATAACAGGACGTGAGACCACCGAAGTAAAAGAGAATCAGGTTTTAATGATGCATCAGAGTTCAGAGTGCTAACACACCAAGATCTGAACTGCCTGGATAAACTCCAGGAGTTAGTTTTATACTTTACTTGAAACTACAGCTGTTTAGGCATTTCCTTATCTTTATGAGAACATGGCATTTAGAAAAGAAGTTCACACCAGAATAACAAAAAAGGAGAAGTTCATACACCTTGAATCTTAAATCATTATCTTACACCCACACCTGTCTTCTAGTGACCTTATGTTACAACAATGTTCCAGTAATATTTATAATCACACATTACATTATGTCTAGGTGAGTTAAAAGTAAGGAAACAAAGGCATAAGTTCTTATAAACTATAAACTGATCTATTAGAATAATATTTGGGGCACTTTATCCCACCTGCCTCAATACTAGTGAACCAAAGAACATAGCTGGCAATCTGTTTAATATTTATATATATGAAACAAAGCAAACCATTAAACTACAGCTGTATGAGATAGGTGTGCTTCAGCCTGTATATTTCAGGAAGTTTGGAGACATACAATGCAATAGCATAAGTTAATTTTTTTTTAAATGACCTTCGCTCCATGAAAGTCAAGCCAGCAACACAAAGTTTTCTTATTCATTTCTATCTTCCATGAATAATGGTAAGAGAGCAACATGTTCACAGCCAGCCAGTGAACAAAGTCTGAATGCATTTTCCAAACATGTTATTAAGCATTCTGCTGCTTAACATATGGGCTTCTCTAGAAAGCTTTTAAAAAGCACAAATGAAATGTCTCGTCTTTATAAGCATATTTTCTTGAGAAAAATAAAAAAGAAACAGAACACAGGATTTCTAGTAGATATATAATAGCTTACCTTTCTTTCTGATGTCCTCTTCATCAGCTTCTATATCTTTGTCTTCTGCTGGTTCTGGCTCTACTTCTTTTGTTTCTAATAGCTGTGTCTCTTCTGTTTGTGCATCACCACCTTCTTCATCAAGCATAAAAGGCTTCTTTTTCTTCTTCTTCTTCTTGCTCATAGTAGGGTCGAAGATCATCTGCAAGAAATAACAGTATTTTCTTAACACAAATTTGCAACATAAAAACACCCACCAGATTTATAAGTATACATATAAACATCTATTAAATTATCTATCAAACACAACATAATAGAAAGTTTATCAAATAAGATATCTACCATGTTGTATAGAGTACATTAGGAAATAACTGAAAACTTAATATGGGAAAAATAGAAAAGTTTTCATAATTTAAACTGTGAAATAATCTACACAACCCAACACACCAAGATTGGTTTCCCAGCAATTTAAAGATCTGCTAGTTTTAACAATTGTTAATAATTCCACCAAAACATATGTAGCTTTTTTTAGGCACCCATTACTAAGTTCCAGAAGGAATAGCAACATCTGGTATTCAAGTATTATGTAGTAATTTGTGCTTCTCACACTAAATCATTAATCTGAAAATAAACACACCTTTATCTCAATTATCAAACTGTTTATATAACCACAAAATACTGTAGTTTTGAATCCTGTAGAACAAAAGTAATCTGATATTATGGACTTCTCTCACCAAACTCATTTTGGAAAAGTCTTTCAAAAATTCAGATGAAATGTTGAAGGCAATCTAAGTCCTGTATATTCTAGCTGAATACTGCAATCCCATGTTTATTTTCCAGTAAATTACACTGAATGAAGTGGGATTTTTTTTTTGCTAGGAAACATATATTTCTGCCAAACCTATCTAGATCTATCAATTTTTCACACACCCATATAGAAAACCAAGTTTTGTTTATGAATATCATAGTCTAAACTATTACAAGCTTAATTATAATGTTCTACATCTGAGAGTAGTAGTATAATGGAATCACACCACACTAACTGGTTATACAGGACTTCTAAAACTAATCTTTCCTTAAAAAACATCTCCAAACATACAAACATATTCATTTATATTTAAAGGTAAGAAACCCTAAGTCTTTGAATGCATTTAATATTAGAAACTAGCTATATTCTTTTTTGTTGAAAACAAAAAAATATCATCAATTTAAACAGTAGTTTGTTAAATTAGTTATTTCCATTTTAATTGTCCACTTAATGCAGAGATAGGAACTTTCCAAAATCAAGAGGCAAAAATGTAATATTGAGAGAATTTTGCTGGATTTCTCAATATGTCCACATTGATGCAGTTATCACAAAATACTTTTTCTCAGAAAGGAAACTGGAGGCTAGCACTCTCTTGTATTCCAGTCTCCTTTTGGTTTTTAAAATTAAAACAATATCTGCTAAAAGGTAGGTAGGTGATTAACCTGGTTAACACCAAGTATCCACAGGCATCAAAATGAGCATCCCTGATCCTCTTTAATATCTATGTTAAAGTATTACTATCTGCAGCTCTGAAGGGATATGTATTTTTTCACCACCTATCCTAATGATAAATCTATCCTAATGATATCAACAGTGGTCAAGATAGGAGAACAAATATCCAAAATGCCAGTCAATAAATTGAGCTGCCAGGACTGTAGAACAGAGAGGTATTCTTCACATGTCCCAATGTTGTTTCAATTGGTAGACTTTTTAAAGCAGATAATGGGGCATGAAAGCTATAGGTGGGAGGAGAAAACACAAAATACCCATATATTAATTACCTTCAATTGGTATAATGCAACCACATTTTCGTATTATTTCGTAGCAAATAAAGTACTTTGCTATACCAAGATGAAATTAATTTTCTTTTGGCTTGAGAGAAATTATTAAGCTTTAGTATGACCAAAATTCTAAAGTATTATTGCTAGGAAACCAAATTTATACATTTTGGACTTATGATTCATATGCCATCAAGCAGTTGTAAACAAAAGAAAAAAAACATGAGGTGTCTATTCCTGAATTCATAGTATTTCAAATAAGATTCCATTATATGGAATACAGATCTTCACTGACATGCTGGCACAAACCACATTATTTAACGACTTAAAAAATTAAATACATTTATAGCCATCTTAACTGCACCAGTATAACTGACATCTTTGTCATTATTAAATCATTTATTTCATGGAGAACAGAAAAAAGTTCTAAATATCTGGAAATCTACCTTGTTTTTCATCCTTCTGCAGGCAGTGTTTCATAATTATTCCTAAAAAAACCTTTATTTTACATCTATTTTCCAAGTATTGGAAAATCTTTTTAAGCATTTCTGCTACAAAGAGGGACCCAAAAAATGAATCATTCCACCAACCAAACTGAATCAGAAACCGATCATGCATAATTTCAATAAATCACTGGACTACAACTGGGGGTTGACAATATGAACTGACAGTTCAATAATAGCTTATTCTATTCTATTTTATCTAATCAAACTTGCTTAGGCAAAGCAACTGCCAAATCTCACTCTTGCTGTATGGGCATACCTTCAAGTGAAAAATAGCAGTAGTAAGGTTTGTGACATGCAGATTAAATTTAAATTATCAAAAGTGGTGTGTTTATTTCTTGCCAAATCCAAACCTGAAATGAAATTATTAGTTCAATTCACAGCAAAGCATATGGAGTTATTTTATGGAGTACCAGTACCATAAAGTTTGACACCACCAGCTTTATAAATAATGTAGAGGTCTACTCAAATCGGTTTTATATTCTAATCTATTACAAATTCATATTCTGTATTGCCCAGAATTTCTCAAGGGCTGAAAGATAAAACCATTTTCCCTCTGCAAAACCAGTCTCCTCATTTAAGAATTGAAAACATATTTCCAAAAACAGGAAGAAATTGATTCATATACTTAACAGGAATATTTTAAAGGATCACAACAAAGGCTTCCAAATATAAAATTCCTTTTAATTTTAAAATGAGGCAGTTTCCCTTTAAATAGGAAAGACAAACAGGTTTTTGCTCAGGTGTCAATAGATCTTTAGGAACCATCAGAGCGCTCAGGCTAAATAGTAGGATTCCGGTAGAATAATAGGATTATTCTGCCCATTAAGAGTTCTAGTGAGTTCAAAATTATGTTATTAATTTAAATGTATTAGTCACCCAACTTCAATGGAGCCACAACTTCTCCTGGATATATTATGCGATGTTTCTGATGCTTTTGAAAAAATATCATAACAATTTAGTCTGGAATAAAAAGAGACACCAGAGTGCTTGCAAGCACAGATATAAATCATCTCCTGAATCTGAAAGCAGCGCTTCAGTTATTACAAATTTGAGATGTTTTGAATAGACACCAAATCGGGCCGCTAGAACAGCAACCTAATAGGATCCTTTAAAGACTGGCACCCAAAACCGACATTTTCCGGGACACGCCACAGGCAAAAATCAACCTTTCATCAGGCACTCTAGTAGGGAAGACACTCCTCCATTCAAAGCACGTTAAGACGCATCCCGCAACCGTGTCTGTCGTATTGTTCCTAAGGCCTTTTTTTAAAAACAGCGGGGATTTGAATATGAAACTTTCCTGCTTTCTCCAATAAACCGCAGTGAGAAAGGAGGTGGCATTAACTCAGTTTGACCTAAGGCGGGAAAGGGGGTTAAAGGGTGGCTTCCTTATTTCACAGGGTTTGAAGGGGGGGGGGGGAGAGAAGAGCGACCAAGGACAAAGGAGAAGTTTCCTCAAAAGCTGCTCAGATGAAAAATAATCCTGGCTCCTAAATGCACCACACAGACTGGGAGGAGGGAGCTGGCTTTGCTGAGGGAAGCTAATTCAACCGGGACTCTGATCAGGGTGCGGGCAGGCCTCAGGCCCGGCTCCTCACATGGCGGCGGCGGCGGCCGCCACAGCCCCAGCCTCACGCCGCCCCAGGCCTGGGCACTTCTCTTGTCCTCACCTCGTCTCCCGACATGGCGACGGCTCTACCTGACCGTCAAAGCAGAAACTTAGAAGCGCCCGTCTCGCGGTGAGGGGAGAAAAAAAAAAAACACCCCACAACGCCGCCCAGGAAGTCAATCGCCCCGAATCGTTCGCCTCAGCCCGTCCTGTTCGCCTCGCCGCCGCGCTCAGCTCTTGCATCAGCAGCAGGGGAGGCGGAGACAGAAAACAGCGCGTTTATCCCGGATGGAAGCATGCGCCGCAGCCCTTCTTCAAAGGTTCTCGGGAACTGTAGTCTCACTTCTGCGCAAGCGCAACAGAGGCGGAGCTGGGTGGAATCCCGACCGCAGCATGTGCAGTTTGGAGGAATAGGGAATGTGAAGCTGGTGAGATCACGGGAGTGGGGTGGGGGGAACGGCCTTGCTTCAGCACGTGCTCCTCTACACAAGTGGCTCCAGTGATTGGTGGAGTGCCTGATCCTTTACAGTTACGCTATTTACGCAAGGGTTGCGTAGTTCCCTCTTTCACAGAAGGCAGGAGCTAGAGGCGCTGCGAAAGTAGGCGAGTCTTGCTTTTGTTCCGTCCCTTTTGAAAAAAAAAATGCGCGAGTTCTAGCTGTGCTGTTAATAAATCTACAGCTTTCTTCCTATTATAAAATCTGGGATTGAGTTCATACTTGGTACTTGTGGGAGTGTTTTAAAAGTTTGAAATCCAATAGAAACGTTTGGCTACACTCCCTCCTTAAAATAGTAAAATTCTCCTCTGAATAGGGCTGTGCCTCTGGTGATTATGTCTACATTGGTTTCTTTTTCTTTTTGCTGTAATATAAAGAAGTAACTTTTGATTTTCTTTACAGCAGTTGAAAGCATAAATTTATCTCTTAGTATAAGTTTGGAAAGATAACTTCCATTTTCTACATAATATTTTTCAATCATCAAAACCATGGGTTATAATTTCATTTTTTCTGATTCATGTAAAAAATGTGCAGGCGGTTTCTTGTCAGCAGTAAACGTTAATGTCCTTTTTCTGATTAAATATGTCAATTTGGCCACTTTGACAACTTCCATCACCTTCACTGTACATTCCTCCATTGTGGCTAATGTTGAATCTTTCCCCTTTGCACATATGTTGCTGCAGTTCGATATAAAAACAAGACTGTTCCAAAACTGTTGTTCCAACTGTTTATTGATTAGCCCAAAGGAACATCCTTTGATGTTCATGTATTACTCTAAAATCTTCTATTTTATTTCTTCTATCTTCTATCTTCTATTGTATTTGAATCCATTTTTTTACCTTTTTTGCACATCCTCCAAGCGTGATAAAATGTTCCCTCTTGTTCACATTTCCAATACCCAAACCTTTGCCCTAGGCCAGTGTTGGCAAACCTTTTCGGCACCAAGTGCTGAAATGGGAGCACACGCGAAACAGGTCATCTTCTGGTTTCTGGTGCACATGTGCGCATGAAAACCAGCTGTCCGGTGCGCATGTGCCAGCTCCACCTGGCCTTTTGGGCATCCTCGCGCCTCCTTGCCCGCCCCCCTGGTCCCCGTCAGGGTGGCAGGACATCCCCAACAACAGCCCAGTTCCACAGCCCCAGACAGGAAGCGAAAGTTGGGTGGGGATTGCCGCCTCCCTCCGCTGGAAAGCCAGGAGCCCCTTCCCGGCTTCGGAGGTAAGGGGCGTCAGCGTTGCCGGGGCTCAAGTTGGGCCAGCAGGTGGGAGAGCTTCACCCCAACTCTGCCGGGATGATGCGCCCCCCCCCCCACCAGACTGCCACCGAGAACAAGCCAGTGCAGCCTCTCCCTGGTTGTTGTGGTCCGCCAGCAGCCCATAGAGCTTGCAGCAGAGTCGGACACTGACGAGGCTGTGGAGGACCATGGGCCAGTCCTGGACTCTGGGGAAGGACTGGAGGCGGGCACAGCATCAGAGGCAGAGATGGGGCCAGGGCCATCAGGGAGCAATGCGCGGACTCCAGAGCCTTCAGAGGCGGACAGCAGAGGAACAGGAGGAGCCTGTTCCTAGTGCACACATGAGAAGCGCTGCCAGAAGGCAAAAGCAGCTAATGAAAAAAGGATGACTTGGGAGTAAGGCCAAGAGATGATTGCCCCCTCCCATAAGGCTTAAAAGTCCAGCACCAGCTCTTGGGCTCTTTGCTGGAAAACAATGTTGATATATTTGGTTCTTTTCTTGCTCCATTTATTTGTCTCTTGTTCCTGAACTTTGGCCAAGAAAAGCCTTTGGCACGATGCCAAAGTATACAAAAATTGGTGATAAGGCCAATCGACTGTGTTAGGAAGAATTTAGTTTGGACTAATGAGAATGAGTTAATTCTCAGCTGTTTTAATAAATAACTTTGTTTTGAACTGATAGTGTTTGGTTATCCCTACTGGGACCTAGGTCACAATAATATGCCAGTATCATAAGAAATCCTTCAGATGCTTTTTGAATATAAGTAGTTCTTGACATACGACCACAATTGAGCCCAAAATTTTTGTTTTTAAGTGAGAAATTTGTTAAGTGAATCTGCCCCAATTTATCACTTTTCTTGCCAAAGTGTTTAACTGAATCACTGCAGTTGTTAAGTTAGTAACACTGTTGTTAAGTGAATCTGGCTTCCTCATTGACTTCGCTTGTCAGAAGGTTGCAAAAGGTGATCACATGACTCCAAGACATTGCAAGAGTCATAAATGTCAGTCAGTTGCCTAGTGTTTGAGTTTTGATCAGGTGACCATGGGGATGATGCAATGGTGGTGTGAAAAACCGTCGTAAGTTACTTTTTTCAGTGCCACTGTAATTTTGAATGGTCACTAAATGAATTGTTGTAAGTTGAGAACTACCTGTATTAACATTAAAAAAAACCTAATGTAAATATCTTTGTAAGCATTTCAAGCCCAACTACAATAAAGAAGTACATTCACAAATAATAACCGGCTGTGACTTACTTGGCTTGGCATTGGTAACCATGATCTCAGAAGATGGCTGCAAAGGGAATCTGCAGTTCTCACCTTGGCCATCATTACTTCCATACTCTATGACGTCGACATGCCCAAGTGGCACGCTCCACTTTAATAAGTACCTCTGGCCACTTACAACACCACTATTTTCATGGGAAGAGCTGAAAAAAGGCCACAAAAATGATGACAAGAGGTCACTTTTTCCCTTATATTTTCAGACTTTTTTTTAATCTTCTTATATGCAAATCTCCCCGGTGTATAACTTTTTCCTTTAATTCTACAAGTACTTCCCAAAGAAAAAGCCCTACTGAGCAAAATTGGTTTTAGAGATGCTGCTATCTTGTTTTTTGGCATTAACAAAAACCACAAGGTAATGGTTCATACAGATGTCATGAAGGTTTTTCTCATTTTTAAAACCAAAGTAAACTTCCTGTAGATGTTCTACTACATTACTTTTTTGTTAATGAGCAAGTATTTCCAGAAAAAAATGGGATTTATTTCTAAAATGAAGTACAAAATGTTATCATCAAAAAGGAAAAGGCTACATTTAGTTCCCATTGTTCTGCAGGACACTGCATTTTGAGGAAACACATTGATCTTAAACACAGATGGGCTATGGAAAGCATAAAAACATCAATATATGTGTGTGTAATATTCCCAGATCACACAAAGCATGCAAGGAAGTGAGAGGAGAGTGTTAAGTGAGTGGGTTAAAAACAGAAGCAGAAAAATCTTCCAAAAATCCAAGAGAGGCAAACAGCAAAAGAACTGGACTCCTGATGATAATTAATAACATGACTAATAATGACTCATTATGTTTATCATAACAGACTTTTTAAAAAACATATTTATTTTCATTTATCAACAAGAATAAATTGCAAAATAGAAAAACAAACATCCAACACTAACAATGGGAGAAAAAAGAAAAATAGCAATAGCACTTAAGACTTATATACTGCTTCACAGTGCTTTACAGCCCTTTCTAAGCAGTTTACAGAGTTAGCATAATGCTCCCAACAATCTGGGTCCTCATTTTACCGACCTCAGAACGATGGAAGGCCGAGTCAACCTTGAGCCAGTCAGGATCGAACTCCTGTCTATGAGAATGCAGAGTTAGCCTGCAATACTGCATTTTAACCACTAAGCAACATGGTTTTTGTACACAAAAAATTGAGTGCACAAGAAAAACCCCAAATCCCAAATGTCTAATCTAACATTGGACATAAAGAATCCAATGCTCCAATGGATGCTGAAAAACAGATAAAGAATCTATTCTGGAGAAATTTTACCCTGGCAAGGCCTGTTTACTTGAAGACAGTGGAGCCAAAGCACATATTCAGTTGCCATAGGAATGCTGCTGGATAAGAGCTTCTGTGTAGCAAGAGATCTACTCAGCCTACATTTGCAGATATATCCCACCCACATAATTACATGAGGCTATGAAATGTAGAACAAGGCATTTCACAGGAGGGATGCAAAATGCAGCAGATACAGTATTTAGGACTGTTATAAAATCCCATCCGAAACCTACCACAGTGGATACTGAGGGTCAGTGGTATTAGAGTAGGCAATCATTTTATCAGAGAGATATTTCATTTAGGCATAGATTCCCAAAGCAAAATAAGAAACAGCAATCCTGTATTTACATGTATTATATGTGACAATTTCAACCAAAACTGTGGATTTTTAAATGTGTGCTTTTCTCATAATTGGCATAGAGGGCCTCCACACTCTTCAGTTCATCCATCCCTTCATAAAGTTTCAGACTGTTCAACTCCCAAGCATTTATTATATGAAAATAGTTTAATAAATACTACTTTAACTAATAGTGTGATGGATAACAATAATGATAACAACAAATGAGCCTCGGTGGCGCACTTAATTAGTGCTCTGGCTAAGTGCTCAGCTTAGTTCCAGATGCCTGCAATTAGTGTTGGT
>JANHFM010004549.1:41210-52414 GCA_032468115.1 Grayia smithii
GAAGACGTCTCGCTTACCATCCAAGAAGATTCTTCAGCTGAAGAATCTTCTTGGATGATAAGTGAAAGGTCTTTAAAGAAAAACCAGGAAGTCCAGTTGCCTCTTGAAAAAGCACCTTTGGGACAACCATGACCAAGATGAATGAGAATATCCATAGACATCCTGTCCATTTATTTATGTATTGTTTATTTTTATTATTATATTTAACATATTTATATAATATAAAAATTATAAATTATAGCTTATTTGCAAAATAAATTTATGTATTGCTGTGTTAAACAATAAAAATCTTTGCAAGCAGTTGGCTGTAGTGAGCACATGTCCCAATTTGTGCTCTCCCACATAGCCTTGCTCAAATGCAGGACTCTTGGGTATTTTGTCTCATAATTATGCTTTGATTTCATAACACCATTTTGTTTTATGCAAATGTCTCTTTCAGGCACACTATGAGTGGAGTTGCATTCATTTGTCTAAGAAGGTATCCAGTGATGAATCAATATCTTTAAATATACCACTGAACACTAGTATACAAGAGGTAAAACATTTTTTCTATTATTATTATAAACACCTTAATATGGTTAAACAGTTTTTTGCCAAAGTTCAGTGGTCAGTTTTGTATAAAGTCAGAGAGAATACATAAGATTATTTCATTTGTAAACTATATTGGGCTGGAACTCATCAATGTCTCATCCAGTGATGCAAAGATTTATGAGCAATTTGCCAAACATTCAGTATTTCAGACCTATGTTGAGGTTCTTTCAGGGGATAGCTAACAATTTTATACTGTGCTAATCATAGGCACACGTATAAATTAGCACATTCATATACCCTCCTCCAGGCAGGAGATAAACACTGATAAATGGCAAATACTCAACATGGATAATTACTGATCCCTGCTTAGCATACTATGATACAGGGGGACGTCTCCTCCATGTTTGAATGCCACAAAGCAGATAGGAATTTTAAAAAGAATAGCTTTCAAAAGGTGAAACTGGGATAACATATAGGCACAGAGAGGTGTCTTCAGACCACTGTTGTCCTTGAAATAAATAGATCTTCCAGCCCTTACAATTCAATATCATTTAAAAACCATATAATATTTGCATGACTAATACATTCCTCTATTGAAGACACTGAAAGATACCTAACATGGAGGGTCATTTCAATCAGCCAGTAGCTGATACTTTCTCTGCTGTTTAACCCCCAGAAAGGGTTTGGAAAATGCCTGTGTAAACATTTCTGAACTTTGGGGTAGGGCTCATCTTTTAAAAATCAGATAGCCAAAAACACTTTTTTTAGTTTTTTTTCAGGAAGGGAATGAGGAAAGAAACTTTACACCATATCAAGTGGTATTAGGCTGCCTCCTGCTGTGTTAGCTGTCTGATTTGGGACAGATTGTACAATGGGAATTTACACCACATTTAAGATATAGTATCCTTCCTAGAAGTTTTTAAAAGAGAAAACATTGTTTTTCTCATTGGGGAAATCAGTAACATTCATTCACAGAGAAACACCACAGACCTTTAGAGAAGAGCAAATAACCCTGTAAAAAGGAGATACAATTTCACCATAGTCTATGATCATTTGATACTAGTGGATCAACCTTTAATTTTACCCTGTATTTGGTGAATATCCCTGTAGAACCAGAGAATAGGCATAACGGATTGATTTAATGACAACAGTAGTAGAGAATCTATATAGTTATTAACATTGGTTTAGGCCTGGAAGCCTTGGGTTCAAGTACACCATCAGCATGGAAGTTTTCTGGATGACTTTGGGCTACTTACATTCTTTCGGTGGGATGTTTCTCACAGAGTTGTCATTAATTAAAAGTATAGACATGATTTATGTCATTTTGTTATTAATAAAATGACAAACAATAAAGTATCATTGATAGTTTTTATGTGGAAATTTGAAGGCAAGTGACAATGCTGTTTTATTATGTGTGTGTGTGTGTGTCATTATTTAAGGCAGCAAAAATGTCCCTTGATGAAGAAATGTATGCAAGAATTCTACAATGAATTTAGCTTTGGTTTACCACAAAAATCTTTGCACTACTTTTGTTGCATTCTAAATCAACCACAATATGGCTGAGGAAATTACTGATTGTGTATAGTATTTATAACCAACAATTTTAATGCAAATGCAAAGTTCTGAAGTAGCTTTCCTAGCACCCTCAGACAGATTAGACTTTAGTTATATTAATCATAAATTCTGAAAAATATAGCCTAAACAAATTTGAAAGCCGTAAGAATGAGTAAAATTATTCTAGATACCCTTAGACCTCAATATAAAGTAAAATTAATGGTATTAAGGGTACCATTGGTAATTCTGCAATGCTATTTCAGAAATACATCGTACTGGATTCATACTGCATAAGACGAGTATGCAGAGAAAAAAACCCCAAAGATGTTTCATAAATGTGGGGCACATGGACTCAAGCCATTATTTCATGTACTTCAGGCATGTCCAGCTAGCTGGCCACATGAGGCCTTGGGCAGCTAGTATTGCAGCGCCATTATAATTTTAAAGATTAAAATAATCCCATGATACTATATAGAATTTTATAGTAGGTTTTTCTTTGTGTGTGTGTGTGTTTATTTTAATTACTGGTACGTAAGTAGGGTTTTAAATATATCTAGCATAATTACTAGTACATTTTGTGATCATTGTACTTGTTTGCTAAATTTTACCAATTGAAAAAAATTAAACTAAAAATCTTTGTTCCATGTGATTCTGTTCTTTCCAGAATTCCTGTTCATCCCAAGATGATCAATCTTATCCTTCAAGTGTTCCCCAAAATATATCAAAACCATGCAACCTCCTTTCAGATGGTATGTCCTCTGTACACAATTGCAGTTTGATCATTGGCAATTACATAATCCTCTTATGAATACCGATAAAGGAAAATATTTGCAGCTCAGGGTTGAAATGCGGGGTCCTTTGTCTATTCTCTGAGCTTGGTTGTTTTCTTAAAGATCCCAAAGTAGGCAATGTTATCAGTGCTAGAATTTTCAGACCAGCACTGATCATGTTACTTAGTTTGGGTAATGAAATGTCTGCAAGAAAAACAACCAAACTCAGAGATCACCAAGGATCCCTCACCTCTTATGAGTACTTCATAACTAGATAGTGTCTCTGGTTCACAGAAAATAACTTTTGATTTTATCTGTTGGGATAATAAGAGAAACAAAAAAAGAAAAATCCATCTACTGGTTGTGTTGCAGCCATTTGGTGTGGTGGTGCAGCGTGGCTGGGATGGTAAATTGTAGGTAAATGATGGAGCAATTCTTGGTTTATTTCATGCTTTTTTTAAATTTTTGCTCTTTTGTAATTAACTTAATAAGATACTTTTCTTTTGCAACAGTTAAGGATGAACCACACTCTCTGATCAGTTATGTTCTACACTCCCAGAGTACTCAGTCTTGTGGATCTCAACAAGGTTCTTCATCTAATACAGATAGTTCTAATTCATCAAATTCCATGCCAGGCTTGCTACAGATAGCAGGAGCCAATCCAGGTATGCAGCTGAGACTTTTAAATCCTACTCATGATCAATTTGTTTTATTATATAACTGGATTGGATCTTTAGAAATAACAGCACAATTTTTACCAATGTGTATGCATTATTCTCTTTTACATATTTGCGAGAGTTATTTTGGGGGGGCATTTATAAAAAGAAAAGTATTTTTTTCCTGCTAGCAATGTACAGACCATCTATCACAAGGATTGATCTTCACATACTGTAACTATTAATCATTTTATGGTTTCGGCTCATACACAGTTTAAGAATGTAGAAGAAAATAGAAAGTATATAGAAGCTGGAACTTTTGAACAGAAGCTATATGTCACTGAAGAATTTGTGATTGTTTTAAACAGTAAGGATTATACCTAAAGGTATAGGTATTTTTCAAGAGGCAACTGGATTTTCTGGTTTTTCTTTAAAGATGTTTAGCTTCTCATCCCAGAAGCTCCTTTAGCTCTTGAAAAAGCACCTTTGAGACAACTATGACCTGGGTGACTGAAAATCTCCATAGACATTTAGCTATGCACTTTAGAATGACAATTATAATTAATGTTCTGATATCTTGATTTACAATATTAAATAACATTAAAATGTGTTCCTTAAACAGTATTTAGAACAAAATGAGTATAATAAAAATGAAGTGAACATCTAAAAGAAATCTAACTCATCAGAAAAAAATAACCCTTTTTAAGCTATGTTATACAAAACATTTGGAGGTACATGTACAGAAGGCAATTGTTTCTGGAACGTGTGGACATATTTCTGCCAGGATTGTCTCTTTCATGATGGAGACAACTACAAAGTGAGACACATTGACTTTTGGAACACACTATCTGCTTAATAACTCTGAACAACAGTCTCCAAATGCTTTAGGTGACCCTAATATTTAGGTAAAACAAAAAGATAGAAATGTTAGTCTACAGTTTGGGATTTCTACACTGTAGAAATCTACGCAACAATGTGTGTGGTCTGCCTTACCATCTTTCACCTTCAAATGATCATAACTGCCCATCATCTTTAACTAACAACAGCAATGGCTTTGTGTCTAGATATGACAAAAAGGTAGGTAACACAATTAAGGATCTGCTGAAGGAAGAGCTAGTATATAGGAAATAATTAGAGAACACAGCTTTTATTTTAATAAAGGTGAAAGGACATAGTTTTGTTTTTGAAGTATCATACTAAAAAAAATAGGAAAATATGTTCTGTTGTCTTAACTACACTTGCTCTGTATAGTTTGATGTTATTTTTATTTTAGGACTGAGTCAGATTTTTTTGTTTCTTTCTTTCTTTCTCTATATTAGGCTTTATATTGAGGACTATGCAGTCACAAGATTTCGCTGTAGCTCATAATTGGATTCAAACTAAAAGAGAGGATATTGTCGATCAGATGACCGACACTTGCATTAACCAGTGTTTAGATGCCCTTATTGCCAAGGATTTAATCATGAAAGAGGATTATGAACTCATTAACACCAAACCTACAAGGACCTCAAAAGTCAGGCAACTGCTTGATACTACTGACAGTCAAGGAGAAGATGTTGCTAGAATCATAGTGCAAAAACTGAAAGATAACAAACAGATGAGACTTCAGCCTTACCCAAATATACCTCCTATATCCAGGAGCACTTCTTTGCATCTATAAATGTCAGGACTTGCAATCTGGATTTCTATTTCTGAAGTACCTCTTTATGTTTCTGCTGCATGGCTCCAACTGAGGGTCTTAGTTTGCTGGCTGAGGGGGAGGGCATCTGGCAAATGGAAGTATTACACAATGTTCTTACCATTTTTAAAAATAACAACACACTTACACTTTCCTTACTGAATAAATTTGTGTTTTGTGGAATTATTAAAAATAAAATATAAATTATACAAAAATAATATAGAATACAAAAGAATAGGCAACTCAAAAGGGCTTCCTGTCTTGAAGCATTCTGTCAATCAAATATGTCTTTAAATAGGAAGGATTACTGGGTTAGTGAAGTAGTAGAAATGATCTAAAACACTACCCTTTATAAAGTATTTGATATGAATAGGAACCACTTCTACAGGAATTTGCTTGTCTTTAATCATGAGCTTTGTAGCAAAATATACATGCCCTATTTGGCTATGTCAAACATTGACCAGATCTAATGAGACAAATCCCAGATGTATTTTGGAATGCATTCACTACTCTTTTGCAGCTTTGTATGGAAGGAAAAAAAAACCCTGGTTTGTAAGTTCTTATTGAAAGGAATATGTTCTCTGTTCATGATCTTTAAAGAACATCTCAAGCCCAGATTTGCCTGACCCACAACGTAAGAACATTAATTCCCCCAAAGAGCAGAACCTTGTGCAAATGAATTGTGCTGGAATTTAGAAAAAATCTATATGGTTTTCCTAGAGGCCTCATTGATTATAGTTCAGATTGTTCATGAATACTTTGCTAAGATGAAAAGCAATCCATGTTCAGTGTACCTTGACTCAAAAGGAGGTGTGGCAAGGTGGGTATAACAACCACTTCTGCTTCAAGAAGAAACACTTTAAAGACACTGAGGAACTGAAGGAAACCAGACAAGTGTGGATGAGGTTTTACCTCACAATGCTGCCTCTTTATAAAATGAAGTTGCATTCCGTACTCTAATTCTGTTTAGGTATGAGACGGGAGGACAAGAGGAAACGATTCAAGTAGTCCACCTACTGTGTTTTCCCCAAAATAAGACCAGGTCTTATATTAATTTTTGCTCCAAAAGACGCACTATGGCTTATTTTCTGATTAGGTCAGAAAATACAGTACTAAACGCCTCCATCCCCAGTCTTAACTGGGGCTTATTTTGGGGGTAGGGCTTATATTACAAGCATCCTGAAAAATCATGCTAGGCCTTATTTTCCAGTTAGGTCTTATTTTCGGGGAAACAGGGTATGTGGTAAATAGCACAAGTATATATGTATGAATCATATAAATCCAGTCTGGTGTAATGGTTTAGATGTCAGGCTAGAAAACAGGAGAGTGGCTGTCTAGTTGTAGTTCCGCCTTGGGCATGGAGCCAACTGGGTGACCTTGAGTCAGTTACTCACAGTCCTGGGAAAGAGACAGTGGCAATCCACTTCGGAATTCTTGCCAATAAAACTACAGGGATCTGTCCAGGCAGTGGCCAGGAATCAAGTCTGACTCAAAGGTACCCCAAAATATTTCATACAATTAATTCCTGATTTACTATCTATCATTTATATGGAACAAATGCCTTTGAAGCTCTTCTCTTACCCAGTTAAGCCACCAAGGATTCTGCTGAATATAGTTTGGTGGAATAGAGGAGCTATGGCAGAAGAGAGACTACATAATGTTCTTTAGTAACCAAATAAGTTTTATTTTTAATTTATAGAATCTTAATTCACATGTGACTGGTAGGATTCAAACACAGTTCCATATACAAATGCAAATTGTGGCTGAACTAAATGATTCCAACTCCATAATTCTGTTTCTATATATCTAAAAGGTCCTTGGTTCAAATATTGCTACAGTTACATTATTAAACAATATTAGGAAACCAAAAGTCTCTCATCATTTCATCTGATTGGTTGATTATGCGCCATCAAGTCAGTATTGACTTTTGATGACCATATTGATATTTTTTTTTCAAACTTTCCCCAACTTAGTCCTTTAGGTCTTCCAATGGTATATTTATCTCCACTGTAATTGAGTCCATCCACCTTACTGCTGGTTGTCCTCTTTTTTTCCTTCTACCTTTCCCTGTTTTAGGAGCCTTCTCTAGAGAGTTAAGTCTTTACTTGGTAAAGATAGGATAATTTTAGTCATTTGTGCCTTGAGTGGAAATTCTGGACTGTTTTGTTTAATGACCCTCCCCTCCACCACCCTGCCTTGGCCGTCCATTTTATTCTATTGTATGTAGGAGTCTTTTCCTACAACAGAGTTCAAAAGCATCAGTCAGTACCTTGTTTCTTCCAAGTTCATTCCTTATTATCTACAAAATGGGAGACAATCCTGATCCACTTGATAAGAATCTTGTAAGAATCCTTGAGAACGCATATGGGATATTTTCATAAATGCATTGGTGTACAACTTGAGGCTGTAGGGTTTCACATACCCCATTAAAGTCTAAGATGCAGCTCCCAGTATCCTTCAAAATTAATGAATATACATGAAGTGATAACCAGTAGTTTATTTTATTTTATTTTATTAAAAGAATTTTTTTCCTAACTTCTGACAAACTTTCCTGTACAGCCTTAAGTTTACTCTTAACAAATGTTGACTTTTGATGCGTTATATTTGTACCTTATTTGAGATCTCTCATTTAACGTTCAGCTAATGCCTGCTTGCTGCTTATGAAGATAAGACTTCCTAACCTAACTTCGTTACAGCCTTGGTTTAACTAATCTATTCATTTACCCGAGTTGGGAAAAGTTCTCTCTTGTTTGGGTGTGGCTGCTCGAGGCACTGCTATTTAATGGAGCCTGGTATTTTCTGCATGTCAGCCACATGCTGGATTACTGAGATATTCCTCCTTTGAATACTGTTATCATCTAGATAAAGTGAGCCACAGTTATTTCTTTACCAATTACTTTCCCCTGTTATTCATAGAGTAAATGAATTGTCATTGGCAAATGTGAGTAGAGTATGTTATTTGCCAGCCAATGAAATCCAAGCACCTGTCCTCTGAAAAACATTGAGAGGATCTGAGCCAATAAGTCATTACTACCAGTGGAGCTCCCTAGTTTCATATAACAGGATGGAAACTAAGTGAGGAGAGTACCAACCTAGACCTAAAGAGAAATTTCCTAACAGTGAAAACAATCAGTGGAACAACTTGCCTCCAGAAGTTGTGGGTTGTCCAACCTTGGAAGTTTTTAAGAAGTCACTGGGCAACCATTTTTCTGAAATGGCATAGGGTTTCCTGCTTGAGTAGGCAATGGACTAGTAGACCTCCAAAAGTCCCTTCCAATTCTGTTATTCAGTTCCGTTATAAACATTTCATTAAATTCCTTGGAACAAGGGTGTACCAAACCAGGCTGAAGAACACCCCGAATTTTTCAGGCAGGCAGGCCTACCGATAGGAACTTCAGCACTAGTATTTTGTTACACATTCAAAGCACAGAGAGGAGTCAAATAAGGTAATGGTAATAGATGTAATGTCGGTGTCAAACGCTTCGTGTCAAATGCCAAGAAGACGTCAGATACAAATATATTTACAGTTTGACATATTCGTGGCTTGTCAAAGTTTACAGTTTTAAAAATAATGGTCACTGATGTGTTCTAGCTATTGGCCTATTTTGGAAGAAAGAAGCCAGCCATTATTTCTGAAGTATATTTTTAGCTTAGCTTAGGAGAGTAGAATAATCTTTCCAAGCAGAGGACCAGCCAACTACAGGTAATTCATGACTTACAACAGTTCATTTAGTGACCATTCAAAGTTACGATGCTGAAAAAAGTGACTTACAATCGTTTTTCACAGTGACAACCTTTGTAGCATTCCACATGATCATGCGATCAAAATTAAGTTGCTTGGCATGGCAACTGTTCATATTTATGGCCTTTACTGTGTCTCAGGGTCATGTGATCCCCTTCTGGGATCTTTTGACAAATAAAATCAATGAGGAAACCAGATTCATGTCACAACCAGGTTTACTAACTTATCAACTGCAGTGATTCACTTAACAAATGTAGCAAGGAAAGTCGTAAAATGGGGCAAAGCTAACTTAAATGTTTCACTTAACAACAGAAATTTGGAACTCAATTGTCATAAGTCGAGGACTACCTGTTCTAGGAGGCAGAAGCTGGTTCAAGTACAGGTAGTCCTTGACTTACAATAATTTATTTAGTGGCCATTCAAAGTTACAGTGGCACTGAAAAAAGTGATTTGAGACCGTTTATGACACTTAACGACTTATTGCAGTATCCCCATGATCACATGATCCATATTCAGACTCTTGGACAACTGGATTATATTTATGAAGGTTGCAATGCCCCGGGATAATTTGATCCCCTTTTGCAACCTCCTAACAAGCAAAGTCAATGGGGAAGACAGATTCACTAACTTAACAACTGCCATGATTCGCTTAACAACTGCAAGAAAAGTCGTAAAATGAAACAAAACTCACCTAACAAATGTCTCACTTAGCAATATAAATTTTGGACTCAACTGTGGTCAGAAGTCGAGGTTTACCTGTAATGCATTAAACAGAACAGTCTTGATGGTGTGGAAGGTTTATTTTCCATTGCATGTCATGAGGGAATGTCATCCTCTGATTGGGCAAAGAGTATAATGAGAAAATTACAAGCTAGGACTGAACTGTTGTTGGAAGCAGAGAATTACAGCCCTTTAATGGGATCAGAAAGATTGAGCTTTGAGACCTGTACCTGTATGGTATTACTCAAAGGAAGAATGAGTGTTACACTTTCAACCACCAGTCACAGTTATGCAGTTCTCTGGCTTGTTACTCTTGTTGCATGGCTTGCATAGTTGAAGTGTTCCAGAAGGAGAATGTCTTAATCTGAACTGAAACAATTGGGAAGGGGGAAAAAAATAACCCAGAGGAAATAGCCAAAACCAAACACTGCCTTTCGAATTTTTGTTACAATATTTTGATCCAGCATATTACTTCTTTCCTTATTTTAATTTCTATCCAGATTAAAATGTTATAAGAAAAGAAAGCATGTCTAGGCTACGTTTCCCCCCCTCCTCCCGCTTGCTTTTGTACTTTTGATTACTCAGAAGCATTGCACGTGTGACTGCAAGAGCCGAGGTGGCGCAGTGGTTCGAGTGCAGTACTGCAGGCTACCTCAGCCGACTGCTAGCTGCAGTTCAGCAGTTCAAATCTCACCAGGCTCAAGGTTGACTCAGCCTTCCGTCCTTCCGAGGTGGATAAAATGAGGACCCAGATTGTTGGGGGGCAATAGGCTAACTCTGTAAACCGCTTAGGGCGGGCTGTAAAAGCACTATGAAGCGGTATATAAGTCTAAGTGCTATTGCTATCCCTTTGTTGCAGCTCCCTGTCTCCAGTCAGCTCCACAATTGATAGGACTTTCCGTTAGGATAGGTAGAGGAAAAAGGACGCCGCACTAAGAGGAGATACTATGATGGGAGAAACCGGACTTCCGGTTGGCTCCAGAATTGAATAAGTTAGGGCCTTTGTGGTTCTTTGAGTGTTTAAGGTTGCTGACCTCCTGCCCTAAATAATTTGATCGCCAGTCTGTTTGGGAAGTCCTAATTGCGAGGACTGGTTATTAAGCCCTGTTTTTCCCATACCGTTATAACTTCCAACGGTCGCTAAGCCAATGTTGTAACCTCAGATCTACTTTAACTTCTGTCTTGCCTGTTTCTTAAGACATTGAACTCCCAGAATTCCTAGGAATCAAGGCCAAGAGGAATTGTGGGAGTGGATACCTAGCAATACACCCAAGTTAAAGGGGGGGAAAAAACAGACAGCCGTTGTTGTGTTAGTCAGTTTGGATTGTGTTTAGGATTTGATTATAATCCTGTTTTTCCAGTAGCTAAGTTGCTGGGTAGACAACGCACAAGTTGCACATCTTCAGCCAAAGGTGGTAGAAACTAAACTTTCTCCCTGCTGTAACTCCCAACAACACTCAGTTCCGATTCAGCTCTTTGCAAATACAGTCGTGGCCAAAATTGTGAAAACCTTTTGGGGAAAGTATATTTTTGAGTTTTGATGACTAATAACA
>JANHFM010004550.1:3975-15017 GCA_032468115.1 Grayia smithii
ATTTTTTATTCAAACATTTGGTCTACAGAGCAGGAGGTATCTAAAGACCATTTAACATTTGTATATCAGTAATATGCATCCATATAAGAATGCCACACTTTTTCTGTAAAAAGGTAAAGGGGGTAGTCAGAAAAGTGTATCACTTTTTAACGTTCAGTACACCTCTGGCTTAAAATGAAAAGCAAACAAAAAGCCTTGGTTGTTATTAGTTCACAGCAATTGTTTGGCCATTAGATGGCCCCAGATGGAAAGATCCATTGGATACGCTACCTGCGGCATCTCCCATGCACCATCGTTTGGATTCAGAAGAGCAGCCAGGGTGTCACTGGAAGTGAGGTTCCAACTGCCAATCTCATCTGTGCTGTACTGACGTGAGAGGAAGCCAAGCAGTCTCAGCTGATCTTCTGGAATCCCATCAGGGTAGCTCTAAGAAAGGGGAGCAGCCTTCGTTAGTAAATAAGTTTCATTAACGACCATGTTACAGGCTGATGCTCTATGGACAAGCAAGTTGGATTTTGAAGAAGCAGGATTGAAAGATGATCAAGGCTTTTGAATTTTGGTGCTGATGATGGACATGATGGACATCAGGAAACTAAACAAATGGATCATAGAACAGCCCAAAAATCCCACTTGTGGCACAAATGACCAGACATTAATTCCCATTTTGAACACATTATGCAAAGACCCAGTTTCTTTGAGAAGTCTATAATGCTGGGAAAAGAGGAGAAAAGAATGACCAGCAGCAAGGTGGATGGGCTTGATTAAAACTTCAAGAAATATGCTATTGAGACACTTCAAAGCCCAGGCTGAACTTCTAAAAAATATGTATTTAGTTGCTAAGAGTTGAATGGGGTTTAATTAATCGACATGGTAGAAAAAGGGCACATGGCAAGAATGGTCCTGACACTTTATTGGGGGGAGAACCCAGGGGGAAGCCGGAAGGACTACAAAAGTAAAGTTGGTGTTTCAAAACACGACCAAGGACAGATCGATGTGTCAATGTTGTCTGTTTGAAGACTCAATTAAAGTTGGTAGTAAAGAAACAGAAGCAACTCTGCAAGTACACCTTAAGAAACCAATTAATAGATGAGGACTGAGTTTTTGTTTACTCACTTACCAAGATCTACACCCTTTTTTCCGATTACTGTAGGCCTGTTGTTAGCTGAATGAGTTTCTGTGCTTAGGAGACAGACGGACCTCTTTCTCCCTTCAAGGCAGAGTGTGGGTGAGAATGAAGGTTGTCTATGTTCTCTTTAAATACAGTGAACCTATTAGCCTAAGCCCATAAACTGTAACCAAGACAGGTAGAGTATGGATAATTTTGTTTTCCATTCTGCTATTCAATGCCTTAGTAGACTTTCAAGCACTCTGTTGAAACATACTTCTGTTGTACTTCTCCAACACAAGTGATTATTCTTCCCTTTGAGCCCATTATTGTAGATATTAAAATAAGAACTGTACTCATTTTATACTGAGTACTGTGTTTCCCCAAAATTAAGACCCTGTCTTATATTTTTTTGAACCCTGAAATAAGCGCTTGGCCTTATTGCTATGCACTCAAAAAGTCCGATTGGGCTTATTGGGGATGTCTTATTTTGGGGGAAACAGGATACCATTTCTAAAGTCGTTTTAAAATGTTGCTTTAAAATGAATATAGTAGAATTTTGAAAAATGACATTTTAAATCTTATTGGCTTTTTTATTTTTTGCTTTATGACTATCTTGATAGCAATTTTAATTTAAAAATTAATTTAAAAATATTCTTTACATTTTCTTCTTAAGCTTAATGTGCCACTAAACGTTTCACCACCAAATTCAACACTAGAGACCAGGGTGTCCTGGGGGGAAGGGTCAAAAACATCAACACGGGGGCTGTGGCCATGCAAAACCCCATCCCTTCCTTATATGCATCATGTATGCAAAGCATGAAACATGGGATGAGTGTGTCAACCCTACAATGTCAGTTACCATTTCAATTTTTGGAACCCCTTCTGAAGATACTCCTCAGTCCGTGGGCCACTCACCTTGTCTAACTTCTTTTTAACTATGGCCAAGTAATCATTTGGGAGGGGCTGTTCAAGCAAAAGAGCCAGGTTAGCCTTCACAACTTCGTCACTCAGACATGCATCCAACTGCTGGGCACTGTCAAACTGAATTATGAAAAGCGGATCTTCTAGGCTGCTGCTGGTGATGGGAGTAGACCGGCAAGCTGTGGGCAGAATTCACAGGGAAGAAATCATCTCTTTTTGAGCAGATTTTGGGAAAGGAAGACTCCTGAAAGTCACAACTCTTTGTCTCTGTTGCTCCAACTTCCAATTCTGTCAGGTCTCCTCCTGTCTCAATGTCTTTCTTCAAGTCACCCAAACATTTCCTCCTCCTTACTCATGGTTTTCCAACAAATTCCTTTTTTTGGCTGCCCTTCCCCTGAATTTTAATGTATATGGTAAATAACAACAAACATGCTACAAAAATGATAGATTAACACTGTAATTGATCACATGATGGTTTGAAAGTTTTTTATTATCCAACTGTAGCACCAGCCAAGCCTAGTTACAACTAACTCCCCAATATTTTTAAAGAAATACCTACATACGGATAAGTGCCTGGGGGAAGCGGGGGGAGGAGAATTTTTAAAATGTCAAAATGGCGGCCACAATTGAATAACAGAAACTCAGTTATTTTTTGCATGCATTGTGCATGTGATGCACATAAAGGGGGAGGGTTTTGATTGCAGTCACCATCTTGACTTTTTTTTGGATGTCCCTCCTACAGTTCTCCCAGTCCTTGAGCCTTTCTAGCTCTCGATCTATTGTTAAAATCTGTAAATATATTTTATCTGGCTCCTCTATCCTTCTCTTTGCCCAGCACAACAGCTGGTCCTGGTGTTTTTCCTCAGGGATATTATCCTCCATATTTCATATCATTTTTTTTCTGCAGAAAAAAAAAAGTAATGCTAGCTAAGTATTGAAGAATATGCTGAATGACAAAATGTTATGAGTTCACTCTACTACCGTTTCCCCCAAAATAAGACATCCCCTGATAATAAGCCCAATCAGGCTTTTGAGCACATGGCAATAACGCCAAGCGCTTATTTCAGAGTTCAAAAAAGTATAAGACAGTCTTATTTTGGGGGAAACACGGTTTATAACCAGAATATTACTGTACATTTGTATTACTTAGATTATTCAAGCCCCCTATTTTCCAAGATAATACTTTTTAAAATTCAGTGCCTTTTAATTGCTTATGCATTTATTTTTATGTTGTGCTTCCAACTCTCATAGGATTATCTCCCATTCATGTCTGTATGTGTTTGTGTATGTACAACAGACCAAGAGGCCATTTTTTCCCCCTTACTTTCAGTTGCTCGTTTACTTCTAGGAGAGGACGTTGGTTTAGATCCAAGCGATTTTAAGAAGAGGATTGTTTTTGCCTTTGGAAAACCTCTTTGGCTGTTGTATCCATCCATCACCTTTCTGAAGAAGATCATCCTTTCTTCCTGAGGAATAGAACATCCATTGGGACAATACATCACACATTTTTTTTCAATGAGGAGAGATACAGTAGTTTGGTGTAACGGCTAATGTATCAGGCTAAAAACCTGGAGAATATGAGCTCATGTCCCACCCACAGCAGTTGGATGACTCTGGGCCAGTTATTCTCTCTCAGCCTGAGATAACAGAGATTAAGATGGTGACTACTTCAGTTTCATGGTCGTAGCTGCCATCTTGACTTCAGGGTGGAACCACAGAACGCAAGTTCATCTGCTTCTCCTACCTTGTTAATGAAATCCCAGATAGTGTGATTTATGTAGAAAGCAAGAGGCCCAAGGTTTTCAAGGGTTGATTCATCCCAGGAGGCAGGAGATCTGTGTCACATGCAAATAGGTGTTAGAGAGTGATGGTGTGTAATATTATTGTACAGGATACAGCTCACAGCTAGCAAAGCAAAAACTAATAATTAGGTAAATATGCAATTCTGACTCTGAAGACATTTTGAAAGATCTATTTTTTAACATTTGTAATTTGAAGAAGTCTATAAAAATAAACTTCAAGCTATGCTCCCTTCCCATTAATTCAATGGTACTCCTAATTATCATCTTTGTGTGTCCCTGTATTTCATAGTAGTAATTAACTTTAGTACAGTCTTTGACCAGCATAACCCCATATTGATAAATACATATACACTTAATTGGTAACTAAGCAGAACTTCCATTCATTTCTGTTTTCCATATTCCTTTCTGTCCACTCAAAAGCTAACCAATGTTTGAGGTTCACTATGGGGTGTTCCCACAATATATTTTATGAACCCAGGAATGGGTGGGGTATTCTGTAAACCTGAAGAATTCCAAAAGGCTATTTTTTCTTTTCTTTTTGCCTTTGTGTTAGTGTTGGCTCTTGGTGACTGCCAAGACGAGTCCCTGCAGGTTCTTTGGAAGATTTCAGAAGGGGTTTGCCATTGCTTCCCTCTTAGGACTGAGAGAGAATGCTGTGGACAAAGGTTGCCCTGCTAGTTTTGTGTTCATGGGAGAACAGAATTCTGGGTCACCTGACTTTCAAAGGGCTAATATCCCCCTGTCTCTATAGAGATTGCCAATTAGACAAAATAAGAACAGAACAGAATAGAACAGAATAAGAGTTGGAGGGGACCTAGGAAGTCTTCTAGTCGAATCTCCTGCTCAAGCACATTATTATTCCAGTCAATTGGCTGTTCTGTCTCTTCTTAAAAGCCTCCAGTGACGGAGCATCCAGAATAGGCAAGCTGTTCCACTGGATAATTGTTCTGTTAGGAAATTTCTCCTTAGTTCTAAGTTCTCTCCTTGATTAGTTTCCATCATTTGCTCCTTGTCTTGCCTTCAAGTACTTTGGAAAATAGATTGGCCCTCTCTTCTGTATTGTAACACTTTGTCTCCCGTAGTCCTTCTTTTCATTAGACTAGACATATCCAATTCCTGCAACCGTTCTTCATATATTTTAGCCTCCTGCCCCTTAATCATCTTTGTTACTTTTCTCTGCACTTTTTCAGGAGTCTCAACATCTTTTTTATAATATGGTGACCAAACTGGACACAGTATTCCAAGTGTGGTCTTACTAAGGCTTTATAAAGAGGTACTATCATTTCACGTAATCTTGATTCTATCTCTTTGTTAATGCAACCTAGGATTGCATTGGCTTTTCTGGCTTCTGCCACACACTGCTGGCTCATATTAAAGTGATTTTGAGAATTTCCTGTTTATGTAATTAAAATGGATTTTTTTTTCTATTTTTATTTTGTTCAAAAAAAGTTAAAATATAAAACTCCAAAAAAATGTAAGAGAAACAAAAAACATAAAACATTAAAAAAGTGCATTAAAAATGAACACATATTCATTAATATGTGTATAAAAAATTGAATTCTTCTATTAAAATTAGAGGGAATGTGTTTGAATGTTGCGTCCGTCCGTCCCCCCCTCCATTTTTTAACTATAGTTTTAAACCCGTCATTTTTCATTCTTAAGGGACTCTCACTCACCCGTATAAGGTGTCCCCACTGGCCAGGAGCACCCTGAGGGCTGTAACCTGAGCAGCTGTGAGATCTGGACACTTTTTCAAATTCTCCAGGACTGCCGGGTCAGAGTCTGTGATGGTGGATGGCTTCATGTCACACACAAAGACTCCCAGCTTTTGAAGCTGCTCTTTACCGAGTGAGGTATTTTTTGCTCCCTTGTAAAACAGAGATCAAACTTAATATCGGATCCAGGAGTTTTGCCTGGCTGAGGGCAGCCGAATTTAGCACTTATCTTTCAACACCTGATCAATCCTTAACCTGCATTTGGATGAATGCCAAGTTGGGAGCCATATTTGCTGAGTACAAAGCAATGCTTTGAGTCGAGAGGAGTATAATGTTTATTTCCTTTTTGGGTAGGATTTCCCGTGTGACCAGTGAGTCGTATATCAGAAGCAATAAAATCAAAGACCAGGATTAGCATGAACAAGTGGAATTCTGAGTCAACCAGGCAAGGGATTGATTGGATCCAACCACCCTTTAATTTCTCTCTGTGTCTCTGATCTACCATCTTCTGGAGGAATTGTAGGGGCTTAGAATATTCACAGAGGCCAATCAAAACCTGTTGCATCCAAATCTGGAGGTGTAAGGCACGGGTCCCTAGCACCTGGGCTGTGGCCCAGGACTGGGCTACGAGCCATTTGGAACAGGGCCACAGAAGTGGCAGGCAAGTGCATGCACATCCTCACTTGTGCAAGAAGCAGGCGAGTGCTTGTGCTCCATTTGTATGAGTGGCTGGCACACGAACAAATGGAGCTACATGCAGAACCATCCCCTCCCCCTGCCGGTCCGTAAAGCTAGAAAGATTAGGGAATTCTGCTGTAAGGGATGTCATGTGCCTGGAAAAATGTTCATCTATATCTAAAACTGACTTTCACCCCTCCTCAAAAACACTGTTATCAAAGAGACAATTAGAAGGAAGGACTTCTTATAATCCCAAATTCTGAAGATTTACTCAGGATAAAAAAGAAACATTTGCAGAATAAGAGACCTTCTATGGCAGAGGTTTCAAACTTTTTTGACAATATATCCTTCTCAAAAAATTTTTTTTAAGCATATGCATATATATGTATAATTTATAAGTATACATGTACTATTGTATTAAAATATGTACATTATAAAACATAACCCCAAAATGAAACTAGAAAAGGCAGAGATAAATAAATCAGTATTGTAACCTATCTTCTCACATCTCAGTGAATCTTCTTGTGCACACCAGTAGTGAAATTCAAAATTTTTCCCTAACGGTTCTGTGGGTGTGGCTTGGTGGGCTTGGCTTAGTGGGGATCATGTGATTGGGTGGGTGTGGCCAACTCAACATCACTCACGTCGAGGCCGCCTCACCCAGTCCCTCCCCTCCCAGCCACTCCTTGTCGCTAATGGCAGGAAAATGGGGAGGGGAATTTTCCTGCCTACCATCCTTCCCTCAGTCTGTGCTGAACTTCAGGAATGGATGACAGGCAGGAAAATCCCCTTCCCCATTTTCCTGCCTTTCATAAAAATGGCTCCATTCCGAGCCTTCAGCATTGCAATCCTGGGATACACTGAAGGCTCGGAATGCCTCTGCTTCAGTGCAGAATGACTTTCGCCCGTCTCTTTCTGGGCGTGGTGCTTCTGCCTGTGCAGAACCCAATGCACTGGCCCCTTTGTCCCACTGTCTTTTGGCTTGCCTGTAACTGCACCAAACAAGCACCAGCACAGGGCGTCTGGATTGCCTGCCTCCCCCATGCTGGTGCCAGTGAGCAAGCCTCCCACGAGCCTCCCAAAAAGAGGGAAAAAGTAAAGCAGCTGGCCGCGGAGCTGCCAGTTTTGGGGAAGTGGCCCAACAAGCAGAAGCGCTGCACCCAGAAAGAGAAGAGCAAAAGTGGTGTTTGTGCTGCTCCAAGGGGTCAACAGGCTGCAGAGGAAAAGGCAAGCACATGCGCACCGCATGTGCAGCCCTGGGACATCCGCCTGCCCTCCTGGAGTGCCACTGCCCCTCTCAGTCCCAGTGTAGTGGCTGCGTCTCTCCCAAGGGCCAGCTGCCCACCTGCTGGTCAACCTGGCCCAGAAGCGGCACATCTCCTGTCACGGGCTGGATGTGGGACTGGATCTCAGAAGGCAAGTGGACATGGGGGACCTCCGAGAAGGCCGTGTGGAAGGCAGGCAAGCATGGCAGGGCTGAGGGGAAGAGAGTAGGCTGCTAGCTCCACAGTGGGGTGGCCCTAACATGCTTGCTTGCCTGTCTTCCAAGTGGCCTTCCCGGCGGTCCCCGTGGTCAGCTTGCGAAGGCAGGCAAGTGCCCATGCAAGTGGGCAGGTGGGGCCAACCTGGGGTGGATTTTATCGGTTCGGCGAACCATTTAAAATAGCCACTACTGGTATGTGTGATCTTGTCCGATCCAGTCAAATTCCACCCCTGGTGCACACCCCAATTTAGAGAGCCTGCTCTGTAGAACACAAAAGTCAGCCAGGAAAAGAGAAGGAGGGAGACAGAGTCATCACTCACAAAGCAATCCAATGCGTTCTCCAAAAGTCTGGTCCGCTGGGATGATCCATTGGCCAATAAACTTAGGTTCCCTTGAGAAGCCAAAGTGTAAAACATTTCACAGCTTTGATGTTCTACTTTACTAATGCTGGAAAAAAACAGAACTGTCATCTTCAAGAAAAAAATTGTTTATTACCCCCCCTCCATAGCTAGACTTTGAGTAAATGTGTAAATATTTCATATTGTGTCATGAAGATCATTGTAGTTCCTGGGACTCATCTTTTGGACAGTTGTTGGGGAAGGTTAAAATTGCTAGAACCAAAAGAGAACCAGAAGAAAAACTTTAAAAGCTGGCTTGAAAGGGGCAAAAAAGCTCCTTCCTTCTGCTGGAAAGAGCACTTCAGAACTACTCACGGGAAAAAAAGCAGGACGTCTGCTGGGTAGCTGCTGAGGTTTGTGGTCAGGTTGCTTTTGAGGAGAAGTCTAGCCATGCAGGAGAGCTGATGGGAAAAAATAAGACATTGCTGTCACAATAAGCAAAAAAAGAATTGTATGTTTATCACTGAAAGTAGATAAACTTCCCAACCATGTGGTCACCTGCATGGTTGCACTTCAACCCATCTAATCTCCATCAGCATGATCAAAATCCAGGTGGGCAGATATTTATTTATTATTTATTTATTTATTAATCATATTTATATGATAGAAGGTGTCTTAGAGTTCAGGGGAATTGGATGGCTAAATGAGTGGAGCTCAAACATCCAGAAGTTACATGGCTGGAATCAGAATTGTAATCAGATTTTGGGAAGCACTTTGCATAATTAAAACTATGGCTTGCTAATTTTTTAATTTAATGCTAAGCAGAACAATGAAAGGTCATTGTTATTAATTGGACGTTGTCTTACCTGAACGTCCATTTTCGGTGCACAGCGAAGATCATCCATTCATGGGTTAACTCTAGTCTATCAGACTTGGACTGAGTGGGAGTTTTTTTCAAAGTTGCTTAGTCATGCCCTCCTGCTCTTGCAGCTTCAGTCTTTCACGAAGGCATGGATACCAAGAACTCTGTAGAAACAAACACCCCCACCCAGGCCAACAGGCAGCCTAAAGGGTGGGATGGATGATCTTCGTTGTGCACCGAAAATGGACATTCAGGCAAGACAACGTCCGTTTTCTAGTGCACAGCTCAGATCATCCATTCATGGGAGATATACCCAAGCTGAAGGACCCTGGGCGGGAGGCTGACTGCTCCCCTGGCCCTGGGTGGAGTGGACACTCTGCAACACTCTCCTTCCAAATGACGCCTCAGCCGAAGCGTAACTGTCCAACTTATAATGATGTATAAACAGAGTTAAAGATGACCATGTGGCTGCTCTTCATATGTCGCTGATAGATGCCTGAGTAGCCCAAGCAGCCGTGGTGGCAGCACTCTGAGTCGAATGAGGCAAAATACGTCCCAGCAAAGGCATGGCCTTGATTTCGTAGGCCTTAGCGATACATGCCTTCATCTCCCCACCGTGGAGGAAGACACTTTCCTGCCCATTGACTGTGGGTGAAATGAAACAAATAGCACTTCTGTCTGTCTGAAGGAGGCTGTCCTCCGGATGTACCTATGAAGAGTATGGCAAAGGTCCAACGTGTGCCACTGTACTTCCAGCGGATGTGTGGGAGCTGGACAAAAGTCTGGGAGGATGAGCTCCTGAGACTGGTGGAACCAGGAGTTCACCTTGGGCAGGAAAGATGGATCCAACCGCAGGACCACCCTGTTGGAATGAAAAATGCAAAGATCCTTTCAGATGGACAAAGCTGCCAGCTCAGATATTCTTCGGGACGGAGTAATGTCTAAAAGAAAAGTGACCTTAAGGGTCAGGAATTTGAGGCTGATGGATCCTAATGGCTCAAAGGGTGGTGCTGTTAACGCCTGGAGAACCAAGGAGAGATCCCAGGTCGGGTAGCGATGCACAATTGGGGGATGCTGGTTGGTGGCTCCTTGAAGAAAGCTAGAAATCCTCGGATGGTGAGACAGCTGGTGATGAGATTCACAGGTAAGTACCATAGACAAGGCCGCAACCTGTCTCCTCAATGTGGTAGGGGCCAACCCTTTATCCAGGCCCGCCTGCAAAAATTCCAAAACTTCTGATACGGTAGCTGAAGTGGGGTCGACGTGAACCAATCACAGAAGGTTCTCCAAGTTGAGTCATATATTCGAGTGGTAGAAGCTCGTCTGGAAGCCTGAATGGTCTGAATGACCTTTCTTGACAAGTTGTCCTTACTCAAGAGGACCCTCTCAAGTACCAGACAGCTAACTGGAGCCACTGAGGTTCTGGATGAAGGATGGCTCCCTGGGTGAGAGATACTCTGTCATGAGGAATCTGCCATGGTGGAGACACTGAGAGACCAACCAGGTCGGCAAACCAGGGGCGACGCAGCCAATGAGGAGCCACTAGGAACACTTCTGCCTCCTCTGCCAACAGCTTTCAGATCAGCCTGGGTATCAACGGTATCGGGGGAAAGGCATATAGCAGACCCCGAGACCAGGGGCAAGCGAGAGCATCTACGCCTTCCACCCTGGGGCTCGGAAACCGAGAGAAAAACCTCGGGAGCTGAGCATTGTTCTCAGTGGCAAATAAGTCGACGCTTGGCCAGCCGAACCTCTCCACCATCTCCTGAAACAGCTGTGGATCTAGGCACCATTCTGATGGATCAATTCGAGCCCTGCTCAGCTAGTCTGCCTGTACGTTGGCAATGCCTGAAATGTGTTCTGCCTTCATCGAGAGGACATGATGTTCCGCCCAGCTCATCAGCTTCTCTGCCTCCTCCATGAGGAGTCTGGAGCGAGTTCCTCCTTCCAGGTTTATGTGAGCTTTGGTTGCCATATTGTTTATTAGCACAATTAGCAGAATTAGCAGATGGAGTATTGTATGATAAAAAAGTGGATGTTGTATTCAAAAGTCATATATTAAGAAATGCTTTGTTAAGAGTTTGGAAAAAATATTATTATAAATTGAATTATAAGATTCCTATATGGGCTATTCC
>JANHFM010004550.1:21015-33646 GCA_032468115.1 Grayia smithii
CAGAGGGTGGGCGGGGCTACATTCAGTGTATAAGATGCACCCAAATTTTCACCCTCTTTGTGGGGGAGGAGTGTGTCTTATACTCCGAAAATATGGTATGTATTATACTTAAAGTTCACTTTTTAATGGTTTGTTAAATAAGCCATAATTGTTTCTTACAGTAATATTTTTCTGGTTAAGTCTGTCAATAAATAAGCCAGTTTTATTATAGATCTTTAACACAGCCGTCAAGAAAGGATCATCATCAATGAATCCCTCTCTAGAAAACAGCTCAGCCAGATCATCTGTTGGAACTGTACTCACAATCTGAAAAAAAGAAAAAAAATAGAAAATCAGCATCCAAATCAGACTAGAGGCTCCTTAGCATAGCAAGGTAGTAAGGACTCATGCCCTGATTGTACAGGAGAACAGATAATTGGGGTGGGGTGGGGGGGAAATGCAGCTCCCCAGTGTTGGCTAACTGGGACATTTTTCATGGGTCATTCCTGCATGAATGATTGAGAGCCGATTTGGACTAGTGGTTAGTGGAAATGGGCTAGAAACCAGGAGACTGTGACTTCTAGCTCTGGCTTAGGAAAGAAAACCAGCTGAGTGACTTTGGGCCAGTCCTTCTCTCTTAGCCCACAACCTCAGGCTCAGTCAACAAGCCAGCCAATCAATTTCTGCCGCAACTAATAGATCATCTCTCCGTTGATCTGAAAAAAGCAGGAAAATTATTAGGAAGAAAAAAAATCTGCATGAATAATTAGATACAATTTTGATGCCAGTGAATAACAAGAGTACCTTTTGGAGGTCAGAGGAAGGAATTAAAGTTTCCAGATCCTTCAAAGTCAGGAAGTCAATAAAACCCTGAAATGTCCTTTCTAGAAACACCCAAAAATTGGTGTTTGAAGCATAGCATCGAAGAGAGGAGGCTGAAGAAGTCAAGGAAGGGAGGACAAAAGATATTTCAATAAAAATCAGGTAAGATCATTTGACAATTTTTAAATTTCTCAAGTAAAAACATTATCAGGATGCCGCCCGGAATCCTTTGGGAGTTGGGCGGCATATAAATTTAATTAATAAATAATATTTGAAATGTCAAGCTTGATTTTTCCAAAATTAAAAAATTATACTTGAGATTTAAATGTTACCTTTACATTTACATGAAAGCAAAGCCTGCATCCTTGGTAATAATCATACTGACATTTATTTAAAACATTGATAATAATGTGAAGTTCCTCTTATGTATCATTTTAACAATCATTGCAACAACTCTGTAAAAGTCAACACTCTGAGCCCCATTGGAGGATTGGAGGGATGTAGACATGGGGGAACAGGGCATCCGAAGCCATCTAACAAAGTCAGCTGAATGGGGTTCTTGTGAAAGTGTCCTTCACCAGGGGTGAAATGCTCCCAGATTGGACCGGATTGGCCGATCCGGTAGCGATGGCGGCAGGTGGTTGGGAGAATCGCTAGAAAAAATCCCCACTTGCCTGCTTGTTGCTTCTTTCCCGGCTCGTGCACTTTCCTGACTTGCTGACTTTGCAATCAATTGCATCAGCTGGCAACTGAATTTGCCTGCCTGCAATCAATCTTATCAGTGAGCAACTGAATCTGCCTGCCTGCCTGCCTTGTATGTAATTGGGTTTTTTGGGGGGTGGGAGCTTTTAAAAAAATAGTTAATTGGGGTTTTTTTTAGGATATTTTTTTTTAGACAGCAATTTAAAGTTAAGGAAGTTTTAAATTTAGCTGCTTTTATCTAAAAATATAAATAAAATAAAATAATAAAATAAAATATTTGTGCAGCTTTCTGAGAGTTGGTGTGTTTCTGTAGTGTTTCACTCTACATAAACACAATATCTCACAAAGCTGTATGTGGCATTTTGTGTGGAAAAAGTGTGAAAGTTGGTTTTTCAGGTTTTTGTGCCTCTGTGAGGTTCCTGCTTGTTGCAGGGGCCATTTTGGGTCAAGTGCAGCTGCTTTTACATTATGTGTGAGACAGTTGTGTTGTGTGTGTGTGTGTGTAAAGTGTGAAAGTTGATTTTTGGTACCTCTTATTGTTTTGTGTACTTTATTACTTTTATTATTTATTATTATTGGCCACACCCACCATCACCTGACCACCAAGCCATGCCCACCAATTAAGCCACACCCACAGAACCGGTAGTGAAAATTTTTAGATTTCACCCCTGTCCTTCATCCCTTGTAGTCTCTGCTGTTCTGCCCCCTCCATCCAAAATGCAGCCCACCAGCCTTTTGCTTGGGGCAGCTTAAAGCACTGGGACTGCTCTGGTTGCTAGTTACCTGAGATCACCCTAAGGATGGCTTCAAAAATTTTCTGTCGGATAGCACTGCCCAAATGACCAAGAGAGTCGTTTAACAGAGTTACTCTGTAATACAGAAAAAGTATTATTACTCCCAACCATTCAGAAAGAATGCCAAATGCTCACAAAGGGCTGATATGCAAGACAGGCAGGCACAGGTGCCATGAAGGCTCCTGCCTATATATCTAGCTTAGGCCTGAGTGTGTTGTGCAACAAGGCAACAAGGAATATAAAATCCAGGAAAAAAATAAAGAAACCCTCTTAGCCATGAATCTCTTAGGAAAACCAATTGTGTCGCATCTCCTGTACTCTCTGATCTGTAATATATAACATAACATATAATAAAATTGAATAAAATATATTTACTAAAACTAGTAAAGTCGCATTTTTAGTTGGACAGCCTTATAAATCCAGTAGGTAGATATGGTGTGTGTGTGTGTGTGTGTATGATATATGTAATAGTGATGTGATATATGACATGACATATGACATATGACATGACATGAACTATGAACAACTATGACATGACATATCTATAACAATAATTAATATGGCACTTAAAAATAGCAGAATTAAAGAACTTATTGAAATGGAATAATTGTAAATAAATAATAGAGCTCATACACAGCATTGACAGCAGAACAATTTCTGGTCTCCAGATCCTCAAATAAGAGTGGAACAAGTGAACTGTTTATTCCCGAGATCAATTTTGGGAGGTATTGCATCATCCAGAGTGTCAACTCCACATCATCTGCCTTTCGAAGGATGGGCTGGGCTGCCACTAGCAAGTGTTCCAGGAGGCTGGTTTGGACCTCCTTTGGCAGGCTAACATTGTCCTTGAAAACAAAGATCAAACAGAAGAGTGTGACTGAATTATTATATTATTTCTTGAGAGAGGTATTAGATGAAAGTAGAAATTAGATGTTTGGGTACCAGGTGGACTCTCTGATAATCAGATGAGACTTTGATAACGCTTTGCAATTGTGCCTATCCCTGATATCTATCCAAGGATTTCCCTTGATGGATGCACTTCCATTTCAAGGGACCTGTTCCATCTGAAACTGCCTTAGAATAAAAGTCACATCCTGCTAATCAGTTATCTAATCAGTGTATCTCCTCCTCATTTCATCTGGGCTATAATATTCATTGGAAGAATAACAGAATAACAGAGTTGGAAGGGACCTTGGAGGTCTTCTAATCCAACCCCCTATTCAAGGAGGCCCTATACTGTCCAATCTGTTCTTAACAATTTCCAGTGATGGAGCACTTACAACAGCAAGGTGTTTCACTGATTAATTGTTCTAACTGGCAGGAAAATTCTCCTTAATTCTAGATTGGATCTCTCTTTGTTAAACTTGCATCCGTTACTTCTTGTCCTACTCTCAGATGCTTTGGAAAATAACATATTTTTTCTTTGTGGCAGCCCCTTAGATATTGGAAGACTGCTATCATGTCACCTCTAGTCCTTCTATTCTTTAAACTAGACATACCCAATTCCTGCAACTGTTCTTCATGTTTTCACCTCCAATCGATTAATCATTTTTGTTGCTGTTTCTGTACTCTTTCTAGTTTCAACATCTTTTTTATATCATAATAACCAAATATATGAGTTGTAAGGAAGGAAAGATGGGAATAGATCTAATTTTTTTTTAAAAGGATGCATTTTATACCTGAATCAAGATTCAAAGATGGAAAAGCTAGTGTCAAACTTGGAAGCCATATTAGGTGGTTTCCAACTTGCCACTTTCTATGCTGTGGGGAAGTGGGAGGGAGGAATTGGGAGAAGAAGATATTAGCCACAATAGCCTGATGCAAGATGGTCAAGGTCAGGCCAAGCCGCCATCTGGAGAAGGAGTGCTGTCAAGAGGGACTATACGATGATTGGAACTTGTGACCATCTGAGGAGGGAGGAGATGGTTTTGGGGGGTTTGATATCCTGTGGGAAAACCCAGAACTCTCAGATTCGGATTTTCCCAGAATGTGCCAGTTTACTTGTCCAAATAAAAGAACCTTTTGAGAAATGATTGCAAAGGAGTTTTTCTTCGGTGAAGGTTTTCTGGAACGCTGACAGCTAGCTTTCCAATGTGCCCAGCAAAAATGAATGATACATAATTTTAGAAAATTTACTAAGATCAATGTATGAGAACCATATTATGTGGATTCTAAATACGACTTTGGGCCAGTCAGTCTCTCTCAGCCCAGCTTACCTCACAGGGTTGTTGTTGTAGGAAAATAGGAGCAGGAAGTGTGTGGGAAATGCTTGTTACTTGTAAAAATAAAAACACATTACACATTAAATAAATAAAGTATATGAAATTATGTAGATGAATCAAACAAATAAATAAATGATTTGTAGAACAGAAAGTTACCTCAGTGAAACATGGAAAAAATAATAATTCAGCCCCATATAAGAGGACACAGAAAATAAGCAGTTGGAAGCCATCTTATTCAAATAAAATTCTCAAATAAAAGAATTAGTTACTGACTCTTAGCCTACAGGCTCATCCCCCAGTGTCCTAACTGTGACTCAAAGACGCTTCATTAAATGTTCTTTTGGGACCCAGCCCCATGAAGCCACCTTCCTCTCATCCAATCCATGAATTTTATCTATCTAATCCAATGTTAATGCAGTGTTTCCATCTCCTCCCAAAATAAGTCTTGCTTATACATGATTTGTGGAGCATGGTGGCAATCACAAATTTGTCGGTCACATTTTAGCCCCATGTGTGTAAATAGTTTGTGGATCAGTGTGTCATGCAAACCTGGAAGATTTGAGGGAATAGAAAATCAACATAATTGAATGCAGCCTTAATAGTTGCAAACATTTCATAAAATGTAATGCCACCTGATCTGCTGTCATACCTGTCTGCTGAATTCAGTAATGTATTCTGTCAGTGAATCTGTTGTTATGAGATGCATCACTCTCTCAACATCTTTGGGTGTCTTCAGAGCTCCATTACTGGCAGAAAACTCTGCAAGTTGCTTGACTGTTAATTTCTTGAGAACAACCAACTAAGACAGAAAACAGGCAAGTCAGTGGAAAGATGAGAACTGCAATAAAACTACAGCTTTTTAGCCTATATATTCAAACATCTCAAGTCTATCTTTTTTAAAAAAATGCTCCTATTTTTCACTTTTTTATGTGCAGAGAAATCCTAAACTTATGAAATATTTTCATGGCACAATTGATCCACAAATAAGAGAGGTCTATAGTCAGTAAAATTCTCTTTTAATGAATTGACCAAGTTTGAAGATTGAATTCAATGTTGAAAAAGTGATGTAGATAATGCACATTTATTCTATGTTCTGCAATACAATCAGTATGGCCACGGTAGTCCCAAAGAGGCTTTTCAAAAGGCAACTTGGTTTTCTTGGTTTTTTTCTTCAAAACTATTTACTTCTCATCCATGACCTGGATGATTGAGAATCTCCACTGACATTTGGCCACGGGAAGGATCAGCTGCCATTTTGCTCCATCACAGCATATCTGAAAATTGAAATGTACCTACTGATGGTAGATGATACACCTGTTCTTTTCTAGGCTACTTATAAAAGAGGCCAACCTAGATCATTTTGATTTGCAATGAAAATAGAACAAATATCTCATGGAAAGAAAGACAATTGTGAGTCGTATATAGAATCCCTTTCCATATCTGTTAATCTGTTAATGCAGGTGGAGGGATGATATTCTGCAAAGAAAATTAGAAAACAGAGAATGAAAAGTAAATAGCACTCACTAGCTTCCTGGTAGGAATAACAATTGAAAGTTTTTGTTGATCAACTTTCTCATCTGATTTTTCACTTTTTTTAAAAGGGATATTCATGTCTGTTTATACTAACTCAGATTGCCTGTCCTTTCCTCCAAACCTACCATCTGTTGCTCATGTTCATGTGATAACTACCTTTGGCTTCTATGTTTTTTCCCAGTGGGACATGATGCACTCATTCATACAAGAGGCCGAATTATCACATTGTACTAAACCATTTAGTTTTGTTTGGGGACAGAAACATAGACAGAAACCCTAACCCTAACCCTATCATCAGACTCCTGGCCATAAACATTTCTCCCATTTGGGAGATGTCTACAATCAATCTCCTCCTACAAAAGAGAAGTTGAGAAGTTCTGGGACTGATCCTAAATGCAATCTACTATGCCAGCGGTTCTCAACCTGTGGGTCGCGACCCCTTTTGGGATCGAACGACCCTTTCACAGGGGTTGCCTAAATGCGTGACTTTCTCCACCCCAAGACACCAGCTGGGGCGGGTAAAAAGCACCCAAAGAAGAAGAAAGAACATCAGAAAACAACAACAACCCAACCCTCACCACACACACACACACGCGCGCGCGCACGAGAGCAGGAGAAAGAGAAAGATGAGAGACAGAGAGGGCTGCCTGTATTTCTTGTTGCAGTCGGGCTGCGGGCGCACGCGCGCGCGAGAGAGATCGAGAGATCGAGAGAGATTCTGCTCTGTCTGCTCCCCTCGAGGCAACCTCGTGGCGCTGGGCTGTAACAGCCTGAGAATGACTCCTTTTGCAATGCAAGGTTTATTTTTTGCTATTGCTATGTCTTGCTATTTATTCTTCTGTTGGAAGGAAAAAGAAGCCTTTCCCTTTAAGTTTAAGGATTGCTAGAAGGCAGAGTTTTCCCTTCTGTGAATTCAAAACTCCTGGCTGGGAGATTACTTCAAAATGATTGGAGGTCAGCTGCGTGGAAGCCGGAATTAGTTGATTGTTTATATAGGAAGGCAGGCAAGAAACAAAAGCATGCACAGCGTTCCAAGGCTAGCCTGATCAAACTGTAAGAAAACCCCTTTTTTATATCCTAAAAAGTCTTTTGATTTTATATGTGACCCAGTTTAAAGTCTTTTGAAATTCTTTTGATTTGGCATGTGAACCCTTTGATTTGTGTATGTGATTGTTTTATGGTGTTTAAATCCTGTTTTTCGTGATTGGGTTCTTCCGTCCTGGGTCTGGCAAATAAGTAATTGTTTTATAGTCCAATCTCTGATTTTCCTAGCCCTTTGTAGCTGTTCGTTCCCTATAATTAATCAGTTTGCTATTACTATGCTTTTAGTGAATATCTCCTTTTTCTCATGTGTTTAAAATTCTAATTACTTTGGTTTGACTTCTTTTTCTTTTGGGTATTTGCTTTTTCTCCAATGTGCTGCTCGAGAGTCCTAGCAATGGGTAATAACCTCTCTTGATTGGCTGGAGACTGGGTTAATTTTTTTTGAATACTCCTCCTCCTTCCTCTGGAGCTCCACTTGATTAACTCAGTCAGCTAGAGACACATATTATCCATTGCTGAGATCAATAATTCCCTATTTTTACTAATTAGAATTAATTTAGATTTTATTTGTTTAAAATTTGTTTATCTCCTCCTTCCTAGTTAGTTTAGTTTAGCCTTTCCTTTTAAATTAGCTGGGTGGCTGTTTCTCTCCCCCGCGGGCTTTTGCCGGGTGGTGATGGGGGAATCACAGGAAAAAAGCTCCGCTTTAAAATCTGTGGCTTTTTTCGCCGTTTCGGCAGCGCTGCTCCTCCCCATGGCCAAATCTTCACCCCCAGGCCCTAATTCGTTGGGGAATTGTTTTCCCCGCCAGAGCTTCAATTTCTCGGCCTCCCCGCTCGCCGCTTCATTGGACAACGTGGGTGATGGCGGCCATTTTATCAGCAAAAAAATTGCCGATTGCCTTGCAGCGGTCCTTATCGGCGCAAAGAATTTCCAGGCCTCCCTCTCTGGCAGCTTTCTCCAGGACAGTTCTGGGAGCGTCGGAGGGACGTAGCGCTCCCCGCATCCTACTGCAGCAAATTTTGGCTCGAGGCTTCTTCCACCAGCCAGTCAGGCCTACAATTTCAATCAACAAACTGTGAGTCAATTCCAATTCTCTCTATTTCAGAAGGCTCACATTGGATCAGTCTTTTCAGTGGCTCGTGTCCCACATTGTGGTGGCCAACGCCCTTTTTTCCATTGGGTGACCAACCCTGCTAGATTGATCCTCTCTCATTAAGGCCTCAGTGGAACTGCAATCCTTTAATATGGCAGAGCTTAGCCTGGAATCATCCCCACTCTAGCTTCTCCAGCATGGGAAAGGGATGTAGATCCCAAAGACGGTCCCCCTAAAAAGAAGGCCAAGACCCCCGGGCAGGGTGCCAAGTCCAGGTCCACTGACTCGGGGCACCTGTCGGCAGCAGTGACAAAGGACGGCCAAAGGCGTCAGCGTGCCATTGAAAAACAATTTGCCAAGGCCCAGAGGCGGACTGCTATGCCTCCTCTCAGGAATGCCAGGAACAATCCCTCAAATCACCACTGTAGCTCAGGTACACCACTCCAACCCACCGGGGTGGTCTCCCGATCCATCACCCGAGCCAGCTACTGCTCAGCAGGCAGATCAGGACCAGGGGTCCCCTCAGATGTCCCAACTTCCAGACAGACCTTCCAGTGGACGCAGATCTCAGCCTTCTGCCACATTTACTCCATCTGCAGCAGGCTTGCACCCAGCCCTCCATGTCCAGGGCCATGTGCGACATGATCAACCAGAGCATATCTCAGGGCATAGAGGCTGCTCTCAATAAACGAGGCATTCATCATAAGTCACGGGCGGAACCCCGCTCAGCCTCCAAGCAATCTCGTAGCAGAGATTTGCGTGAGGATTCGGATTTGGATGACTCCCTATCTTTTTCGAGCTCTAGACTTAGCGAGCCTTAACTCATTGAGGACGAGGAATACGCTGACAATAACTTCTCTGAGGACAAGGGCTTCATCCCCGATAAGCCCATTGCCAGAGGTCTCTTCAAATACGAGCTCTTTAAGCCCCTTTTATATAAGGCAAAACAAACTGCCAACATGGGAGCTCTCATGGGACACCAGGAGGGATCTTCGGACCCTCGAGATCCTATAAAGTTTCTTTTTACGGAACCCATGACTGAACAGGACGCCGTTCCAGCACCCAAACTGTTCATTGACATCATTCAAAAACAATGGGCTCAGCCGGGTTCCACCCATGCACCCAGCGGCATGGATAAAAAGCTCTACACAGTTGAAAACAAGTTGGAGGATGTTCTCCTTCTCCCAACAGTTGACCCTCCGGTGGCCAGTCTTACTTCAACCGCCTTATTTCCTTCTGATTCAGCGGATGGTCTTCGAGCAGAAGACAAAAAGGCAGAGTTCACCAACCGTAGAGCCCACAATGCCATCGCCTGGGCCACTCGATCCGCCATGGCGGCGCCCTTTTTCAATTGGACGTCGCTCATTTGGCTCCGTCAGCTGCAATCCAGAATTCCTCCGGATAATAACTGCCTGCACCAGGACCTCGCCAAGCTCATTGCTGCAGCAGAATACTTGGCAGACGCTACCATCAACTCTTCCAAGTTTGCCTCTCGGACATTGGCAGCCAATGTTACTTCGCGCCGCCTCATCTGGCTACGTCAGTGGCAAGTCAACTTGTGCACCAAGTGGAGTTAGATGCGGCGCCATTCAAAGGAGGTTCATTGTTTGGAGATGTTCTTGAGCCTCTCCTCGTCGAGGGCAAGGATAAGCGTAAAATTCTCCCATCATCTTTCAGGAGGCCCGATCGCAGATTCACCTATTCTTACCGCCGCCAGTCCTTTCGCGGCCCAAATTACAGCTTTCTATCCCACTCTCAACCCAGAGGATACCACCAGGCTGCGGACTGTCAGTTCAACAGACAGTCCTTTCGTGACCGTGGCCGAGCCTCGCAGTCCAGACATCCCTTCTGCGGTTCTGGATCTTGACCTTATCACAGATACAAATGACTGGCAGGGATCCGGCACCATCGGGGGCAGGCTCCCCGCTTTTGCAGACCATTGGCGCGAAGTCTCCACCAACGCCTGGGCCATAAGGACCGTCTCCATGGGTCTGACAATAGAGTTTACTTCACCACCACCGCACCGTTTCATACAAATTTTTCCAAGTCAAGATCCAGTCAAACGAAACCTCATGATAACAGAAATTTGTTATCTACTTGACATTTCCGCCATAGAACCAGTACCTCCTCCCTCCCAGGGCACCGGATTTTACTCAATTCTTTTTCTAGTGCAAAAGAAATCGGGTGGCACCAGGGCCATTTTCGACCTCAAACGCCTCAATTCGTACTTAGCATACCGGAGATTCAAGATGCAGTCATTGCACAACATCCTCGCAAGCATAAGACCAGGAGACCTGCTGGCCTCAATAGATCTATGCGAGGCCTACCTTCACATTCTGGTTCACCCAGATTACAGGCGGTTCCTCCGGTTTTGCTACAACGGGGCACATTACCAGTACAAGGCCCTCCCGTTCGGACTGTCGTCAGCTCCATGTACGTTCACCAAGATCCTCGCCGTCGTGGCAGCGCATCTGTGGTCCATTCCAATCTGAATGCAGTGTTACCTTGACGACATCCTTATTCAGTCATCTACACCACACCAAGCGATCTCAGACATCAGGACCACGGTACACACTCTTCAACAATTCGGCTTCACAGTCAACACTGAAAAAAGCCATCTTCAACCAACCGCCAATCTCATACACCTAGGTGCCCACATAGATTCCATCTGTGGCCAAGTCTTTCTTTCTCCAGACAGGCTTTCCGCCCTACGGATCTCAATCACCCAAGTGTCATATTGCCAGACTTGCCAGAGTCTGCCCTGCAAACTCCTAGGGCAGATGATTTCTTGCCTGGGGATTGTTCCGTGGGTGGGTCTTCACTCCCGCCCCCTTCAGTGGCTGCTCCTCCCAGCCCAACGTGTAGGCCTCCACATCCAGACCACGGATCACAGTGACTCCCACGGTGCGGTCCTCACTTCGGTGGTGGCGCTCCACAGCAATCATCAAGGATGTCTGATCTGGGAACCCGATCAAATTGTTCTAACCATGGACGCCAGCCTCCACAGCCGGGGAGCCCATTTACAAGGCCAAATGGCTCAGGGTCGCTGGTCAGAGAACGACCTCGCCAATGACATCAACTGGTTAGAGCTGAGGGTGGCTCACCTGGCACTGCGCCATTTTCGATCAACACTCAAGGGACAACACGTGCTCCTTCTGACGGACAATGTAACAACAAAAGCTCACGTCAACTGTTGGCACGAAATCCAGGGTTCTCATGCATGAAGCGAGATCCCTTTGCCTATGGTCCGAATGCCACCTCAAGTCACTTCGGGCGGAGCATATCTCCGGTGCCTCGAACATTCAGGCGGACTGGCTCAGCTGGGAGACCATCGATTCATCCGAATGGCAACTTCACCCCGACCTCTTCCTCCAAATCATTCAGTGCTTTGGACGGCCACAGATTGACCTATTTGCCACCTCATCCAACTCACAGCTCCCCAGATTCTTTTCCCGCTATCTGACACCAGGAGCGGAAGGGGTCAACTCACTCAGGGAACGCTGGCTGCCAGTCCTCCTATATGCTTTCACCCCTAGTTGCACCGGTTTGGCCCTGCGGGGTCTGGTTCGCGGATCTGATGAGCCTGTCCATCACTCCCCCCTGGAGAATTCCCCCTCAGGAGGTCTCCCTATGTCAGGGAACAGTAATCCATCCGGACCCGATATGGCTTCAGCTAGCCATATGGCATGTGAGCGGAAACATCTCCTGAAAGACAACTATCCGGCCAACGTTGCTGACACCATCCTGGCCTCCCGCCGCCCATCCACAATGTGGATTTATCAAGCCACCTGGTTGGCCTGTGTCTGGGCGGCCCCTTGTCAGATCGATCCACCATCTGCCTCAGACCAACAGGTCTTGACCTCCCTTCAGGCGGGGCTCCGGAAGGGTCTAGCTATCAACACACTTCGCAGGCAGTTGGCAGCCCTGGCGACGGTCATCCCTTGCGAGAAGTCGGACACCCTGGCTAAACATCCCAAGGTCCGTGGTTTTTTCAGAGCGGCAGCTAATCTGCACCCGTCTCCGGTCCACCGATTTCCATCCTGGGACCTGGGCCTCATCTTACGAGCACTCACAGCCGCCCCGTTCGAGCCCATCCGCAAGACCAGCCTTCAGCTACTCTCTTTAAACTCTTTCTTGTTGCCATCACATCCGCCCAGCGCATTTCAGAAATGGCTGCCCTGTCTGTGCGCAAGAACCTGTGTGTATTTTTCCCAGATCGGGTTGTTCTACGACTCGATCTGACGTTCATTCCAAAAGTCAACAGTACCTTTCACAGGTCACAAGAAATCCTCTTACCGGATTTCTGTCCAAATCCTCACAACGCCTTGGAGAGGTCCTGGCATCTTCTGGACGTTCGCCGGGTCCTTCGCCATTACATTCACAGGACGTCCAGCTTCAGGAAGACCAAAGTGCTTTTCGTTGCCTACCTACCTCGTTTG
>JANHFM010004550.1:40337-50594 GCA_032468115.1 Grayia smithii
CTTACTCTTTTCATGTATTCTAACTATGTTTATACTTTTATTTGTTATCTTATATATGCTTGACAAATAAATAAATATAAATAAATAAATAAATAAATAAATAAATAAATAAATAAATAAGTTCTCTAAATTGTCCCCACATCATGCCAGTCTCCAAAAAGAGGTGACATGAGGGGGAAGTATGATAAATGGGGGTGGTGGTGGTAATTAAATTAACACCTCCTTTCACCTTTTCCTTTTCCTTTTTCCCACAAGCCTGAAAAACAAGTGGCAGTCATAGGTTTGCAATTTAGCAACTGGGGTAGGCAGGTGTGTAGCCCAAATTGTGAGAGGCTGTAGAAGCCAGGAGCTTGGCTTATGTGAGAAGCAGCAGCACAGTGGTGGGCCCTTCATCTGCCCCTTGCCATAGATAAATGGGACTGTCTACCCCTCAGGTCAGCAGCCCCAACTGAAATATCCCACTGGCAATATCAGAGGGTGAAGAATAAACTTCGTAAAGATATGAAGCCAATCAAAAAACACCCTCCCAAGCATTCTGGACCTCCCAGATGTGTTGCAGAGAAACTCCTCTTAGACCCAGGCCACATGGGCTATTTGTAGAAGGCTGCCCTCACTTCCATGAAGCACAGGGAGCTTTATCGGTTCCTTACCCATCATTCATTAGTCACAAACTGCTTCCCTAACAGTAGAGTATGATCTATTGCTCAGTGTCAAGAAATAAGGAGGTAGGATACAGAATCTTGGGAATAGAATAAGCAAGACTCCTGCTCTCATTTATGAGTGAATTCAGTAAGGCTCTGGGAGTTGCCTGAACTTCCTTTCTCTGATTGCAGAGCTAAAGGACTAACTGTCCTTCTCCCAAGTAAGCCTAATACTGAAACATGATTCCGCTTTACATTTGCAGTTTTGAGATAGTCCATTTCTTTTCTTACACATAGAAAATTAAGTTTTCACTTAATTATTTAATTCTTTTTATATTATTTTGGTTGAGAATTATGTGAACTGTAATCTAACGCTACTGGAGGTATCAAGAATAAAGCTTATCAGTCAGCTAAGAATTTAACCAAACAGTCCCTCCATATATTAGATGCCTACAAAGGTAGTCCTATCTTCCCCTTCCCTTCCCCTTTTTGTGCTTTCAAGTCAGTAGTGGCTCCTGGCAACTGTCTGGACCCCCCTGCAGTTTTCTTTGGAGCCTGCTTTGCCATGGCTTCTTTTCTTTTGTGCCACTGAGAGAGGGTTACTGGCCTCGCTTCTAAAATGGGACTGGAGCTCAAGGTCTCTAAGGTTCTAGCCACAACCCAAACTGGCTCTCGCCTATCACACCATAAACAATAATCACATATTGTGTGAATGCAGGTATTGTATTTTTACTTGAAGTAGTGATGAACACAAAACAAGAGTACTTTCTTCTTTTACATTTTTTTTTTTTTTTACCTTTTCATTAAATTTCTCCAGGGCATTGATCAGCTCTTCCCCATTAACTTGATTTAGAAGGACTCTGACTATATTGAGTGGAAGGTCATATTTTTTCCTCAGGGTGAATTCCAAGGCTTGAATTATAAAGGTACTGTTAACATGGCTGAGATTCTGAAGCTAGGGAGAGAGGATTAAAAAAAGTATTAGTATTGGTGTCCAAAAGCAGTTTGAAAATGACACAGTAACAGCAAACTGGCAGGGAATTAAGACACTTTTTAATCTAGCTGCCTGTCAAGATATTGATGGATTAACAGATGTCCTTTTCCTTTTCTGAAATCTTCAAGAATGAAATTGGACTTTCTCCTAAAGCAGGAGGGGCCCACAGCCTGTTGGAAACCAGGGAACAGGAGAAATGGGCCAGCATATGCATGTGAAGCTCCACTTGCACAAGCGGAGGGGGCTTGTGCTCACAAAGTTCCATTTGTGCGCACGAGCACAAGACCCCTCTCAGGCCCCTCTGCTAGCATGCAAGTGCCCGGCTCTCACGCGAATGCCACACAGAGTTGTGCATCTGCACGTGCGCCTACCACTCACACGAACACACACTGGCCCACAAAGCTGGAAAGGTCGGGGACCGCAGGGTTGACATCTTCATCTTGCAGTGCACATGAAAAAGGCATGGAATTTTGACTGTACAGTCATGAGTGCCACCTTGACTTTTTTAAGCATTCACCCCAAAATCACCAAAGTAGTGATAGTCCAGTTTTCCTCAAGTGCCACCATCCCCGAGACCAGGGTTTCTAACTATGGGCACCAGAGAAGGTGTTGGGCTGGCCAAGCCCAAGCCTGGTCCGACCTCTTTCAGCTGATGAAAGGCCAGCAAAGCCTTCCTCCAGCAGCACCCTCCTAGCCCTGGATCAAGGATCTGGCAAATCCCGAAAGAGCTTCTTGGAAAGCACAACCCTCGTGAACTGAGCACACAGGCAGCATTCTCATAAAAATCCTGGACCAGCTTTACCTTAATCTATTTAATCTAATCAGGCTGTAAGGCAAGCACATGGAGAACTTACATTGTCACAAACGAGGTGAGTAAGGTTGGCAGATATTTTGACATCAATTCTATAAGAAAAGGGGAAAAAAGACGGGCATAGAGGGACAATGCCAGAAAAGGCTCCCAAGAATGTGGCAAAGGCCATCCTAATTCCACACATTCAATAAGGGTGGCCCACTTTTGCAGCAACTGACATGGTATATGACCCACCCACGGCCTTAAAAAAACCCATCCTGCCAAAAATGTTAATATTTTCCAAAGAATTTTCAAGTTTTCATGGGTACTTTTTTTCCATTACTAACTTTGTGTTATCTGATTATTCCTTATCGGATTAGAAAAAAATATCCTCCCTTTCCATTTTTAAACTCCTTTTGGATGCAATCTGAGTTTCCCTTACAGTTTCAGAGCTTTTCCACAATCATATCTTCCTTTATTCTATGGTTGTTGAAAGGTTTTGTTATCACCAGAAAGGAAGATACAGGGCAGAAAGATGCTCAAATGTTCCTAATATAGCATAGCTCCCTCCAGATGCATTGGGAGTACAGTCCCACAATGCTCAACCAGTTACGGGATTGCAGAACACGGATATATCTCATTCTTCATTCTAGCTCTTTCACTTGCAAAAAATCCACTCAAAAATATTGTCTTCCTTGCAGCTAACCCCTTGCTTCCCTACTATACTCCATTCTGCAAACTGCCATATTATGTAGCAGCTTGAATTCCCTACTGTTCCTCATGTGATCTATAGAAATCAAGAAACAAAACTTTTTGGCAGTATGGCAATAAACAGTGACATTTTTGCAGATTAAAATATTATTCAAAGCTCAAGAACAAAGATTTGTAAAATAGCATGTTAGTCCTGAGTGTGGACAAGGAAATACCCTTTAATGCTAATTTCACTTTTGTTCAGAATCTTCCCAGCATCAGGAATTTGTTAATTGGTTTATAAAAATACCTCTCTACATCTTCACAAACTTCGGAAACTGCAAAAATAAAAGTAAGAAAAAAACAAAGAAAAAATTAGCAGGGTTCTCCCCAAAAAGGGATTCTTGTTAGGAGAATGCCAAACCCCAAGCATTGCAATACATCACGTACCATTAATCCTGGCAGCGGGACACTAAAATGAAGAAAAGTACAAAAGTGCAATTAATGTTGAATCCTTCAAATGTCAGTGAATTCACAGAGTTGTTTCTCCTTTTGTGATTCACACCCCTGCCAGGAATCTTTAGTAGTTAAGCGTCAGGCAACTAAGTTAATTTTTGCCATTTTTTCTTTAAGACAATTACAAAGTAACTCAAAATCTGAAGCCCCACAACTATGGAATCAGGATATGTACTACAGTATACAACGAATGAGTGAAAATCTATGTTCCTGATCATTTCTTTACAGTTTCTTTCCCAGGACACCCAGAGGAGGAGATTAAAAACTGCGTGCAAAAGACCAATTAGAATGCCCAGTCCACTATCTTGCAAATTTTGACAAGAGCAGGACAGCACCTTCACTGTGTCAAGAGACAATCAACTTACCGATGCACCTTCCATTCTGGCTATGAAGAAGGCTGCAAAACAAGAGGGAGGCCATTAGAAAGGGGCCTTGGTTTTTTCCACTTGGCCCCGATTCATCCTTCCTCCAACTAGGAAGAGCTTTCCAGTGGACACAGCGACTCACATCCTTGTGCCCAGACATGCCAGAAAATAAAAATGAGCTCCCCTGCTTCTTCCTGTGAACTGCACACTTCTCCCCAAATACGTGTGCCTGAACACGGAGAAAATCTACTTATGCCATGCCTTTTGTCTGCCAGCATTCTTTTGCTTCTGTGTGTTGTACCAGATGGAGGAGATGTGGGGAGGGGAGGCGCAGCAGGACAAGAGGGGAATCAGCTGTTTTTTGGTTTAAATGTATAAGAAATTCCCAAGAAATGCTGTATTCCATTCATCAGTGAAAACTGACCAAGTATACACAAGCAAACTGCTCCTCTGCAGACTCTGAAGCTTTGCAAGGAAGACGGATTCAAAGTGCCTCACAGATCTGAGCTTGGCAGAGCCCCAGCCATGGGGACAGAAGGGGCCCAACTCAGCCCTGGAGCCTCCAGTCAGAGTCAGGCCATCCCCAACACAAATGAGGACTTCAAAAGACAAAACTCCTGGTCTCCAGTTAGAAGGCTGGGTTACTTCTAAGTTCTGAATTTCAAATAATTTTGTCATTAGCATAAGAACTGCCTTAAATTTAAATTTAAAAGCTACAGTGGGAACATTTGGGGAAAACAACAGACAGTTGTAGTGTGCAGCTCAATATCTTCTTCCTGGAAAAATTTGCCTTCTTGCAAGAATTTGCAGCCAATGGAACTGCATGAGACAATGGCCAGATATCTGTTTCAGAGATTTAAACATAATGCATTGGCTGCCATTCTACTACTGGGTGAAATCCAATGTGTTGGTGATCACCTTTAAAGCTCTTCATGGAATGGATCCAGGCTACTTGAGGGACCAGTATTCCCACTGGAATTGGCCTGTCCTTTCTGGGTCGGGGGAGGAGGCATGCTGCAGGTTCTGTCATCCTGGGTGGGTTCTACTTACCTTCACCACTGGTTCTCTTCATGCACACCCTTTGCGCGTGATGACCGCGCGCATGCTTGCTTTGCTCGCATGCGCCAACCTGCGCTCTGTGCTTGCGCACTACAGCATTTACCAGCTGTAGTGCAGCTTAGAGGGAAAAAAGCCCTCTGCGCATGCACAGAGCACTTAAAAAAGAAAAAAAATATGGTATGGGGGGAAAAATGCACAGGTGGGCCCAGCTCCTGGCTGCGGAGAACTGGTTCAGTGACGTCACATCGTCACCGCTACCAGATCGTGCAAACCGGGCCAAATTGGGAGCAACCCACCACTGATTATTCTGGCTGGCAGGGTCCAGCAGGAGGGCCTTCTGTGGTCTTGCTCCTGCCCTCTGGAACATCTCCCCGCCCCACTGCCAATGTGAGGCTGGCCCAGCCCTCCTATCCTTTCGTAAGGACCTAAAGACATGGCTTTGCCAGTTGGCCTGGCCCCAATGCAGGAACATCAGTGTGGTTGATTAACAAGAGATCCCACCTCCCTCCCACCTTGCCTTCCCCTTCCCCATCTGTAGTTGGATTGTAACACTTGTTGGTTTTGTTTTTAGTGTGTATATGTATGTATAACTTTTATGATTGTAAGCCACCCAGTTACCCTGTAGGAAAATAAATAAATAATAAATAATCTCTCGAAGGGATGAAGCCATGTGGAAGAAGATGCCATAGCTTTTGTAATTGAGCTGTTTTGATAAAAGGTGTCCACAACCTTACTGGAACGGAGTTCGTGTAGAGGCCCGTGGGGGGAAAATAGCAGTGACATACCTTTATAGAGTGCAAAAGCTGCAAACAGGAATGAAGGCTGACACACCCGTGCCATGGTGGGACTCATCCAGGCACTGTAAAAAGAAAACAGCCACCAGTTGTGCAATTTAAAGTTTCTTAAAATGCATCTCAAAGAAGGTATCGAAGGGGAAGATTGCAAACGTTGTTGCAGCTTGACATGTTTTACCCTCCCCGTGAACGACCCCCTTACAAAGCAGCATGCTGGTCGAGCAACTTCATCCGTGTATCCATTCATGCTTTGGGACCGGTCATGCTCAGTAATCATTTCAGGGCAGAGCTGAGGACTTTGTGCAGTTTCTGCAGGATAAAATCGCTCAGATCCAGACGGATTTGGACTCCGACTGGGCAGAGTCTGGCGAGGTGACAGAGGTAGATCTTGGAAAAGACATCTGGACTGAGTTTGATCCTGTTTCTCTGATGTGGACAGAATTATGGGTAGGCTGAGTGCCACCACGTGTTTACTGGACCCATGTCCCTCCTGGCTGGTTTCGGCAGCTCGGGAGGTGACAGGAGACTGGCTCCAGGCCATTACCAACGCTTCTTTGAAGGAGGGAGTATTCCCCACCTCACTAAAGTAGTACATTTATGACCCCTCTTCAAGAAGTCCGGCCTGGATCCGTCTCATTAAACAACTATCGTCCTTTGTAGCAAAGGCTGTCGAGACCGTGGTGGCACAGCAGCTCCCGCAATTCCTGGAGGAAGCGGATTATCTTGACCCGTACCAATCTGGTTTCAGGCCCGGTCACAGCACAGAAATGGCATTGGTCGCTCTGGTGAATATCTGGCGGGCCCAGGACAGGGATTATTCCTCTGTCCTGGTCCTACTTGACCTCTCGGCGGCTTTTGATACCATCGACCATGGTATCTTACTGCGAAGGCTCGAGGGATTGGGGGTGGGAGGCACTGTTTTGCATTGGTTATCCTCCTGTCTCTCGGGCCATTCGCAGTTTGTGCTGGTGGGGGAACAGAGATCGAACCCGAGGCTTGTGGGGTGCCTCAGGGGTCAGTCCTCTCCTCCCTTCTATTTAACATCTATATGAAGCCGTTGGGTGAGATCATTTGTGGTTTTGGGGTGAGGTATCATCAATATGCTGATGATACCCAGCTTTACATCTCCACCCCAGACCAACCCAGTGATGCCCCTGCCGTGATGTCTCGGTGCCTGGAAGTGGTGTGGGTCTGGATGGGGAGGAATAGGCTCAGGCTCAATCTCTCCAAGACTGAGTGGCTGTAGATTTCATCATCCCAAGTCCAAGAGGTCCCATACCTTTTGATGGGGAGGGTGGCTTTGGCCCCCTCAGAAAGGGCTCGCAACTTAGGCATCCTCCTGGATTCACGGCTGTCCCTTGAAGACCATCTGGTGACTGTGGCCAGGGGGGCTTTTGCACAGGTTCACCTGGTTCACCATCTGTACCCTTTCCTGGATCAGGATGACTTATGCATGGTCACTCATGCCCTTGTCACCTCAAGATTGGACTACTGCAATGCCCTCTACATGGGGCTGCACTTGGGGTGCACCCAGAGGCTCCAGCTGGTTCAGAATGCAGCTGTGCGGGTGGTTATGGGGGTACCGCGTTACTCCCATGTTACACCACTGCTGCACGAGCTGCACTGGCTGCCGGTGGTCCTTTGGGTGCGCTTCAAGGTGCTGGTTTTGACCTATAAAGCCTTACATGGCTTAGGTTCTGGGTACTTGCAGGATCACCTTTTGCCACAATCGTTCTCCCAGTGCCTGATTCGTCCCCATAGAGTTGGCCTCCTTAGGGTGCCGTCAGCCAGACAATGCCAACTGTCAGCCCCCAGGGGGAGAGCCTTCTCTGTGGGAGCACCAACCCTGTGGAACAAGTTGCCCCCTGAGCTTCGGATGGCCCCTGAGCTTCGCTCCACCACGACCTGAAGACGCGGTTATTTCACCAAGCGGGCTATGACTGACTCTTTTATACTGTTTTAGAATATCAATTTTTTATTACTTATTTACTGCTCGCCCCTTTTTAATGGTTGCTATCTATATTGTTTTATTTTCATTTATGTTGTTTTCTATATGGCTCCTCCAATTGTAAGCCATTCTGAGTCCCCAGGGAGAAGGATGGCATAGAAATCAAATAAATAAATAAATAAAATAAATAAATAATAAATAAATAAATAAATAAATATGCATAATAGTTTTTTAATCATTTGTATCTGTTCATTTTATATCTATTAGCAACACTGTCTACCTCCACTCCACAATCCCAACAGACCCTGAACAAAAGTATTGAAATTTGCAAGTGGCTACTACCATAAGACCAAAATACAGTAAAGGCAATCAAACTATATATAAATTTAAGAGGGAGAGAATAAAGGATTCAAAACATGAATATTAATTAATTTATTGACCTGTATATTGCATGGGTCAGAAGGAAGGCTGAGAAAAAATCTACATACCTCTCACATCCTGGACATAAACTGTTTCAACTCCTTCCCTAGGATGCTGCTATAGAGCATTTCATGCCAGAACAACTAAACACAGGGACAGTTTTTTCCCCTCATGCCATCAATCTGCTGAACATTTAATTCTCATAGTACTGTCTTATATCTAAGAATATTTACCCATGTTGTGTGGCTGTAGTAGTAGTGTTATTATCTTCTTTACAATTCCTTCTTATTGGTATTATTTTTATAATGATTATTACTAGTCTATTGCTTCTGCACTGGGGACAAATTCCTTGTGTATCTAATCACACTTGGCCAAATAAAATATTCTATATTACAGTCATGTGTCATCTGCACATATGTTGAGCATCCCTTCTATCCTCTCTACTAAATCTTTTATTTTATTTATTTATTTTTATTTATTTTATCAACATGTACAAGCTAACAGGTATAAGTATAAACATGGACATGAGCACATGAAATGAGTATAAATAAATAGGGATAGTAGGACAGGGATGGTAGGCACACCGGTGCGCTTATGCACGCCCCTTTTACAGACCTCTTAGGAATGGAGTGAGGTCCATGGTAGACAGTTTAAGGTTGAAGCTGTGGGATTTTGACAATATAACAATGGAGTCAGGTAGAGCATTCCAGGCATTGACCACTCTGTTGCTAAAGTCGTATTTTCTGCAATCGAGTTTGGAGTGGTTTACCTTGAGTTTATATTTATTGTTTGCCTGAGTATTATTGAGATTGAAGGTGAAGTAGTCATTGACAGGTAGAACATTGTAGCAAACAATTTTGTGTACTATGCTTAGGTCAGACCGTAGGTGGTAGTTCCAGGTTGTCCAGGTGCAAAATTTCAAATCTGGTGGCATAAGGGATTCTATTGTGAACAGAAGAGTGGAGTATTCTTCTTGTGAAATATCTCTGGAACTGCTCAATTGTATTAATGTCTGATATACAGTATGGATTCCAGGCAAATGAGTGTATTTGAGAATTGGTCCAGCAAAGGTTTTGTATGCCCTTGTTAGCAGTACAATGTTACTGGAGAAGAAGCTTCACAAAATTAGGTTAACAACTCTTAATGCCTTTTTGGCAATGCTGTTACAGTGAGCTCTGAGGCTTAGAGTACTCCTAGGTCCTTGACAGAGTAGGAGTCATCTATGAGGTCATATCCGTCCAGTTTGTATTTGGTGTTCTGATTTTTGTTGCCAATGTGTAAGACAAGCATTTGTTAGTTGACATTTGGAGTTGCCAATTGTGTGACCATTGACTATGACACATAGTCAAGGTCTCTTTGTAGGGCAGCAGTATTGTCGGTGGTGTTAAATAGTTTTACGTCATCAGTGAAGAGGACATAACTGCTTATAATATGATCACAAAGGTCATTTATGTAAAGCAGAAAGAGTGCCTTGGGGGACACTGCTGTTAATTAGTGCCAGGTTTGACAGGGTATTCCCTATTTTGATATTTGTTGCCTGTTTGACAGGAACACAGTTATCCACTTGTGCAGGGATCCTGAAATACCTGAATATTTATTTATATTCATATTTATTTAATATTTATGAATATATGAATATGAAATGCCTAAATTTATGAAAATGTTGAACAGCATTGGTCCTGCACAGATTTTGACTTCCTTCACTGCATTGAGAAAGAGGTTCAAAGTTCAATAGAATCGTGAACAAAGGACCCCCGCCAACAAAATATTGCACAATAGTAAGAAACACAAGGTTCTAACCTTAGGAAAAACCAGATACACAAGTACAGGATAAGTCATATGTAGCCAAGCAATTGACTTCCATAGATATCTGGCCAAGCAATAATACTTATGAAAAGGATATGAATATCCTGATAAGCACACCAGTAGCGTGATGCAGATTCCAAAACAATCAATGCAAAGAAGGGCCTCGGTGGCGCATCTAATTAATACTCTGGCTAAGTGCTTCAGCTTAGTTCCAGATGCCAGCAATTAGTGTTG